>PVJS01016207.1:0-37803 GCA_004027185.1 Glis glis
AGGGATGAGAGAGGTATTCATGCCCTCGAATTATTTCTATCATGTTTGTTCCATCATAGAGGGCTGAATAAATAGCATCTGACCTAGGAAAGGTAAATATACAGTAATTTATCAGAATGAATTCAAGTAGTCCAAGAATAGAATCATGTAACTCAGGTAAATGATAGAGAAAATACTTTGTCAAAATTTTATTGGCTTGTATCTGATTTGTCTAAAGAAACAAATCACTAGTTTTAATATGGTATCTGTATGTTAGAATACTTTTCAATGTTACTAATATTATCTAAGGGAAGTGAACAGAAAATAGATCATTTTTTGAACCTGGCATCAGTCCAAACTATCCTTTTTTCAAAGTGGTCCACGGTTAGTCCATTAGGCCAAGCCCCAGTTTTCATGTCTTTGTAGATGGTTTTTCTCCCAGCACCACTCATAGAGGCCGATTCAATGCGAGGAAAATTGGCATCCCAGTCTGTCCAGAAAAGGATTCTGAAGAAGAAGAAATAATACTATTGTTTCAGTCATCCATTTCCTAAATACTTATTGAATGCTTACTATACACTAGGCGCTTGCTAGGTGAAAAGTCACGTTTCTCATGAAACGAGATGCATTATTTAACCCGGTGGCTTAGAGTCCATAGGAAGACTAAGTAAAGTCATAAATATGTAGTTACAATTTTGAAATATTTTGAAGAAAAAATTGCTATGAAAGAGAACAGCAGGTGAGTGCCTACTTACAGGAGGTGATCAGAGAAAAACATTTCGAGGAGGTGACATTGTAAAACTCACAGTGCGTTAATAATTTTTAAAAATAATTATAAAGCTTCATGGTTTTGGTTACAAAATATTTATTTTGTTTGTTTGTTTTTGTGGTACTGGGGGTTGGGTCCAGGGCATTCTACCTCTGAGCTATATACCTCCAGCCCTATTTTTATTTTGAAACAGGGTCTCACTAGGTTGCTGAGAGTCTCACTACTTGCTGAGGCTGTCCTTGAACCTGTGATCCTCCTTGTCTCAGCCTTTCAAGTACTGGGATTACAAGCGTGCGCCACCGCCCCCGGCTCAAAATATTTGAATAAATTAAACTCTTGGGAAAGGATAAAAATGAAGAGTAACATCCCAGGGATAATGTATTAATAATTGAATCTGGGTAATGGGTACAAAGGAGTTTATTATATGTTTCCTTCTAGTTTGTATATTTGAACATATCTATTAAAAATTTAAGTGAAAATATCTCAAGATAAAATAGATTAAAAATTTTTAAATGTGCCAGAGGAAATTTATAGAAGGTTATTTCGGGGACTTTTTTTTCCTGAAAAGACTAATATATAAGGAAAAAATTGTTTTAGATAAAAAAATACTAATTATCTGGAAACATTAGTATGACATAATTCTGTGCAAAAACAACTCATGAACAATGTGTTGCTATTTCAATAGAAAATGGAACAAAGGTTAATTAGTATAAAGCTGGTAAGTTCTTCAGTTAAGTGTTAAATGTCTTTCTTGAAAACAATCAACATGAAATGGATTATGTCTCACTGGGAATTTAATTTTGGATACGCATACCTCTCATTGACACCAAGTTGTTACTTGTCAGCTTTCCTTTCAATGAGCTTTAAAAGCTATGATTTATTTTTTAAAGTACCAACATGGTTTTAATCAAATTTATGGTGATATCTTGATACAACAAAGTTAAGTAGAGCGATTTGCAAATTTAAAAATGAAAAGGAAAAATAATCCCTGAAAACAAACTTAGTGAATTTGGGAGTCATAGATAGTCTCAGGGTAGCTATGGTGATGTCACTGCTGGATTGGATAAGGCCATCCCTCACTGCACTATGACATGGACTTCTGAGGTGTCATCTTTTTTCTGTACAACAACAAAGAAGAATTGGTATCTCCCTTTTTCTATGCAGCTTAGCCTTAGATGGGTGCAGCACATTCCATTCATGTGTCGGTAGCCCTGCATTGCTACATTTTCTATGTTTAACTCTATTAGAAATAGGCACTATAGACTCTCAAGCATGTTTCCACTGGGGAGAAAAATACGGCTTGGGACACTTTGCAATGAGAAAAGTGAGCCCTTTATCTCCTCACATACCAGTGATAGTGGGGTTCTTCTCTAGTGATCATTGTGGTACTAATCTTTCATCAATTTAATGCAAAATTTTCAACACATTTTATAAAGCAACAAGTTTTAGAATTAGCTACCCTAAGAGTATTCTTAACCATGTCATGCATGAGACAATTCGAACAACCAATCTTAAGAGTTGATTTCAAGGATCATTGTTTCATAAAATTCTAGACACTCTTTGAATACCAAACAATGTGGTATTTTAACAAAATTAGTTTTCTCTATTTCTTTCTTATTATATGGTTAAAATGTATTAGCATTTCAATGATTGCATTATTTCCTCAAGTATACAAAGACTGAATATCTCTTTGTACAGGACATACGGAAATGTTCAGCCACAATTGCTGTTAAAAAAGAAACTATAGTCTAAGGATTCTGCAGTTTCTGCATTCAAGGGTTAGTCTGTATTTGGATTAAATTGGATCAATAGACCATGAACAACTTGTACCATTATAGGTATGAAAGGGCCATTATCATCTGTCAGGTCAAGCTGCAGAAGGTGAAAAGAACCGATCTTTGCAAATAAGAAGTTACTTATCTGTAATCTTAAGGTCTTCTAAAACCAACAATGGGTAGAAATCGGTTTCATTTACAATATTCCCAGATAAAATTAAAATTTTACTTAGAGGTCTCACTAATCTTCACAATTACTATTTCTGTTTTCACCAATGCAATTACAGCAGAGTCCAGTTCCTACGAGGGATGAAAACTAAGTACTAGTAATGAGCAGAAAGAAGCCATGCTGAGGCACGGAATAAAGGCAGCAAGAGTTCAGGAACTGACCTGAGTACCCTGCAGATTCGGAACTCAACGGTGGTGCTTGTTACTCCCTAGTAATAAGCTTGATGTTTAAAAAGGATCCCTGCACTCTTTCAGGTCATCTTAGCAGTAAGTATATTACCTTAAAATGGAATGAAAGAAAAATGGCTCTTCTCTAAGAGGCCCAATTCACCATCTTAGAATAACTTGTCACATGGGAGACTGGGTCAAAACCCAGAATACGGAAGGAACATGGCATGAGGCAGATATGTTTCATAATGTAAAGAAAGGTCAGTGGATTCTATGCTGGGGAAGCAAAGCAATCAATTGAAAACACTTCTTATTTGGCATCTGTAAAAAAATGTCACTGAGACCTTGATTGCTATAGGAACCTCACAGGAAGTAAATATATTTTATGGGGCTAATGTTATGGCCTGTTTTTTTTTCTCTGCCATGCTGAAGGAGCAAAGTGGCTAGTTGCAAACCTTTCTTGTCATTTGTTATTGTAAACAAGGTTTATAGAAGTCCCCATTAGCTGGCCTTTGCTGAATACTTTGTGCTTTAAAGTATATCCTTGAGTTCCTGTAAGTTGCATGTAAACAAAGTCCATACATATGTATGCATTCATTTTATTTAAGAAACACTTATTGAGCACTATTTTATATATACCAAGAGCTGTGGTGAATGTCATAGACTTGAAAGTAATTTCTCTTGCTATGAAAAAACTTATAATTTACTAGGGAAATGATAGTATTTACACAAATTATACTTCTCAGAAATTATCCATGGATTTCTCCTAAAATATAAACTTTCAAGATAAGTTTAAATACCTTTAGAGTTCCTAGCAGTGCTGATTCACAGCTTCCTTATATATTTTATGAATAACTTGAAAATAAAAGGGAAAACCATACATTTTCATTTTACATAGCACAAAGGCAGTAACTGAATTTAAATAAAATTATTTTTCATTGTTGCTTTTCTTGTGCTTAGCTTGGCTTTGTTTAGCATATGTGTGTTTGTGTGTATGTGTGTGTGTGTATGTGTGTGTGTATGTGTGTGTGTGTGTGTGTATGTGTGTGTGTATTGTTCCTATGTTTGCAGCCTACTGTATGAAAGCCTCAGTGTTTAAAATAATATTGGAACTTTCTACCAAAATATTCAATAAACCTGAAATTATTTTTATATTTTAGTACTAAATTTTTAAATTATTTGCTACAACTGTGCCTTAAGGTATTTACACAAACCTCATTTCTTAATCATGTCAACATTATATAAAATAATTCTAATAAACATATCATATCAAACCATGACAGCCAAACCTGTTAACTTTTCAATTAATTTTTAGACCAGAATTAATTAATACTGTCATCTGAACTTTGGTCATGTATGTCAGAAACACTTTTATTGGTGTTATTTCTTCACCCCGTTTATTTTCTAATTACTTTATTACCATTGTAATTATCTTAACTAAGCTCACAATTTCATAACATCAATTAGTGATAGACATTATCATCTATCACAGGAGTTTTATCAGGTTTCCCCTATTCACAGACTAGCTTTCTGTACAAACTTTAAACTCTAAGAGGATATTTTACTTCTGGAGATCCCTTTATGGAACTGAAATAGTGTTTGGTGTTTTTATTAATTTTTCTTTTTTTGTGGTACTAGGTATTGAACCCTGGGGCATTCTACCTTTGAACTCTACCCCCAGCCCTTTTTATATTTCATATTCAAACAGGGTCTCGCTAAATTACCACACCTTGGCCCCAAACCTGAGATCCTCCTGTCTCAGCCTCCCAAGTACTGGGATTACAGGCATGTGCCACCGCACCTGGCAGCTATTTTCATTTGAATAACAGGTTGTATGTACTTTGTGTTTCCGTTTTATTTTTCTATCACGTTAAATATACTTCAAATAAACAGAGACAAGTAAGCTTATCTTGAATATTGCGGGTATAATGCTACAGAAAATGAAGCATCGCCCAAATCAACTGTTTTGTTATTGTTTTGGTCACACTACTTCCAAAACTTTTATAAACTTTTTATTGTTGTTTTCTTTCTATGCCATTTTTAAACTTGGGAACCATCTGCATTTTACTTTTTATTTGTTATATGTGCTAGAACTACATCTTTCTCCAAAATATCATTTTTGCATTGTAAAAAAGTTTTTCATGCAGATAAGATACTGGTTCAAGCCAGATACAGTGGTGCATGCCTATAATCGCATCCCAGCTACCCTAGAGGCTGAGGCAGGAGGATCACAAATTCATGTTCCTCCAGGCAACTTAGGGAGACCCTGTCTCAAAATAAAAAAAAAAACCAAGAAGATAAATAGAGCTAGGAATGAAGCTCAGTGGTAGAGCTCTTGCCTAGCATGCCTGAGGTCCTGGGTTCATTCCCCAGTACCCCCCCCCCCGCCCCCACACATGCTGGTACAACCTAGGTCTGACAGGAAAAACTCAACATCAGTAGTGGTTACAATGAGGATAAAACCGTCCATAGTGAGGTAGCACCTCTGGGGGCAGTACAGAGTCAGAATCAGCAATCTAGTTTACCCTGGGAATAAACAGAAAGAGAGAGAGAGAGAGAGAGAGAGAGAGAAGGAGGGAGGGAGGGAGGGAGGGAGGGAGGAAGGAAGGAAGGAAGGAAGGAAGGAAGGAAGGAAGGAAGGAAGGAAGGAAAGAAGGAAGGAAGGAAGGAAAGGGAAATGACATTTCCCAGTACTTGGGAGACTGAGACAGGAGAATCTCAGGTTCGAGGACAGCCTCAGCAAGTAGTGAGACTCTCATCAACCTAGTGAGACCCTGTTTCAAAATAAGAATAAAATAGGGCTGGGAGTGTAGCTCAGAGGTAGAATGTCCCTGGGTTCAATCCCCAGTACCACACACACACACACACAAAAAGGCATTTCTCATTAAACTTAACATGCTTTCCCAGGTTAAAAAAATTTTTTTTCAGCAGGTAATGAATGACATGGGTAAAGGTAGACTGAAAAGCAGAGAAAAACACCTTGGGCTAAAAGAAGCAGCTACCTTTCAGTTTAGTGTTCTAGACTGCCGTGGTTTCAAAAGAAGCCAGAAAGGCAGTTTTGTTTTGTTTTAACAATCTCTCCGTATTTTAATTCAAATAAATTTGATTCAAATAAATTTCAAACACTGTAGAAAGTGAAGCGAACACCTCAGTGAGGGTCACCAATTAGGAATACTCAGTCTAGACAAGCTGCTGTGTCTCTTTAATTTCAGCGTCTGAATTGAAGAAAAGGAAAACAAGCGAATTTCTCAATCTACTGGTTCCTGAGTCTTTGGCATGGATCAGAGCAAAGCCAGAGAGTGTGGCCAGGAAGCTCACTTACACACCAGGGACGCTCTTCTCTCTTCTGTATCTCATCAAACTCCCTCTTGGCCCACTCTGCTCTCATCCGCTCTCCCTGGAGCCTGAGCCAAAAAACCTGCCTGAAATCCTTTAATACTTTTTAGACCTGATAATGACTTATCATTTACATATTATAATAGTATTATATATTACAATATATAGTAATATATTATATGATAGTATTATATATTGTACATTATTTTATATAATTAGTTATTAATAATATAATATATAATTGGCTCTAAAAGTAATGAGGAAGATACTGTTTCCCATGATTCACAGAAGAGAAAAATAAAACCTTAGAAAAGATGATACACCTGATTTCCCCAGAGAATAAGTGACTGGGCAGCAACTGGAATCATGTCTTCTGACTACGAATTTGGTTTTTCTTTTCTACTTCAAAAAAAAAAAAAACCACTCCAGGGAATAGTAGGGCAGTAACCTGAGTTACTCAAGATTTAACCTTTGTTTTCCAGAATCATGTGTTTTGTCTTTCAAAATTCCCAACAGTCAGCATCTCACGCTGGACTCCTACAAGCTTATTTTAATTTTCTTTTAAACTGTCTCCAAGAACATACAAAATAAATAAAGGGTGCGGTGGTTAACATCTGTGACTATTGAGAACAAAGACTAGCCCTGTGGTTTGGAGCCATTAGAAACAATTACAGCATCTCTTTGCCAGGGCAAAGAGAAATTCATTAAATTACTGCTTTGAGAAAGAGTTGTAACTGCTTCCAATAGGGCCTAATGCCCACATTTAGAAAAAAGACAGTTTCAGCCTCTAAAAGTACCTATGTAAGTAATCCTATAACCAAACTGGTGGTAAGAAACTTACATTTGTTGCTATACTGTATATATAACTACACTCACACACAGTTATAAACACATATGCATATATATATATATATATATATATATATAGCAAGCAGTTTTACTTGTAATTTATGAAAAACTGCATTTAATATTAAATTGAATCTTTTTTTATGCCTAAGTGGATCTGTAAAGGCAAACTTCTTTACCCATATCTTGGGTCCAATGCAATGGCCCTGGGGTGTTCCATGGCTCCGGCTATTAGTGTAGTTCTCAGGGAACCATCCAGTTTGGCCGCTTCGATTTGGTCCAGGTTGCTATCTATCCAGTATATGTTGCCCGCGATCCAGTCGACAGTCAGGCCTTCTGGGGTAGCCAGGCCGTGCTCCACAACCACTTCTATGGCACTGACACCTGTGAAGGAAGGAAACCAACACGTGCTGCCGCTCAGGGAACGGGTAAGGCACAAGCAAGGGGCCCACTCGCAATCTGAAGTGCAAAGTATGTAAACATTACTTCAACTATGAGAGATAAAGTGCAAGGTTCCTGGCACAGAGGAAACGAAGGACTCCCAAATTTAGAATTATTAATCTTCCTCCCCTGAAATCTTCAATCTCAAACATCCTCTTAGTGCCAGTGGAAGGGAACTTTTAAACAACTCTGAGGCTTATGACACTGTGAGGTTGCAGAAGTTATTTCTTGTCTCTACCTTTGTAGGCAGAACAAGGGATTTGAGAAACAATAAACTATGTTGTTTAAAATTAGTGCAATTCAAATATTGACCTTCAAGTACAGAATAAAATAAAGAGAAAAGGTCTACCTGGGTCAACATGCTAAATTATGGCCAATAAGGATCCACACTTTCTTTTTGGAAACATGACAGATAACATTACTATATTTAACCTTACTGTATTTAACTGTGTTTTACTATATGTTACTGTATGCTACTGCCTTTAACCTTAACACAAAGAAGTCCTAAATCGTACCCTCCCTGCTCCAACCCCTAGGCCACAAGACCTGCAGGATATAGCAAGAATGCAAATGAAAATAAAAGACCTTAGTGTGGACTAAAATAATACTAAACAATTTGGTAATATCCCCATTATTCTTACTTATTCAATACTTAATTTCTTACAGGATTTTTAAATATTTAATTAAAAAAATCTTTTCTAATTGGATAACATCACAGTTGATAGCACCACCAGAAGTTTTTGTTAGACATTTTAACTGTGATTTTTTAAAAAATAGTGAACCAACTAATCCCATGGATTTAAAATCAATATATGGTACTATAATATAAAGCTAAAATCTATACATCATAATAATGCTGTGTGTTTAAATATTAAACTATTTTTCAAAATTGCCAAAAGTGATTTAGAGAAGAACTAACAATTTGATAGATATATCTTGCTCTCTGAATACTATACAAAGGCAATATTTTCCAGAGAAATATACACATATTTATTTCAAAGCCTTGCTACTTAAAAAAAGATCTAATTACGCCGGGCACAATTACAAGCGTGGTGGCACACGCTTGTAATCCCAGTACTTTGGGAGGCGGAGACCGGAGGATCCGGGTTCGTGGCCAGCCTCAGCTCTCTCTCTCTCCCTGTCTCTCTCTCTCTGTCTCTGTCTCTCTACTTAGTGAGGCCCTCCACAACTTCATGAGACCCGGTTTCAAAATAAAGTATAAAAAATAGGGCCAGGGGTGTAGCGCGGAGGTAGAACGCCCCTGGGTTCAATCCCCGGTACCGCAAAAAAAAAAAAAAAAGATCTTAATTAAGACAAACATGTTAAGTTAAATTATGGCAAAATATTTAGTTTATTTTACTGACTTTTGTAACAACTTCATTGTTTCTTTGAATTATGCAGAAAGATAGTAACAAGATAAAAAAAAACAAGCTAACTTTGAATTTTCACTAAAAAGTAACTTAAAGTTGGGCGTGGTAGTGCACACCTATAATTCCAGTACTTAGGAGGCTGAGACAGGAGGATAGCAGGTACAAGGACAGTGTCAGAAACTTATTGTGAGCCTGATTCAAAGTAAAAACCAAAACAAAAAGGGCTGGGGGGTAGAACTTGGAGGTAGAATGCCCTTGGGTTCATTACCCAGGACCACACACACACACCAAAAAATGTAACTTAAACTTCATAAAGTGACATCGGTACCTCCGTTCTCGGAAAGCTTGCCCCGGTATATTCTGTCTTCCACAACATCTGTCCAATAAAGTAAACTTTGATTGAAGTGAAAATCAAGTGCTATGGTGTTTCTCAATCCAGGAACAAGTAGACTATAATCTCTTTTATGAAGATCAATCCTTCGGATCTCATGGCGAATAGAAAAGATGATGAATGCTTCAAAAGGATCTGAAATTAAATTTAATGGGATTAAGAAAATATATATTTTGAGTAAGTGAAATGAAATGTTTGAGGTCAAAATCCATTCATTTAAAAGTTTAATTTATTATATAATTTTTGTCACTAAAGAAGCAATTTCTTCTAATCAAAATTTAAAAGTAAAAAAGCCTAAGTTTTTCTACTTAGGCATGTTTATTAACAGAAGGTATTAATGTGTTTTTATCTCTTGTATTTGTATGTACCTGATTCTGATGAAAAATACAAGAATAGTTCCAGTAGAAAGACAAAATGGGAGATTTTCTGTTTTCTTGGAATTTAAGCTGATAACTCGAAGCTGAAGAAACGTCACCATGGTAATTACTAAAGGTTGGCTAACACTAGCTCTGCCACTTTTAGCCTATCACATACCCACAGGTCCATCAATGGGAAGATCCAAGGATCCAATAGCAAAGAAGAGTTTTACGGAGAGATTTATTGGGTTTATAATAAGTAGGAAGATGGGGCTTTCTCCGCAGTCCAAGCAAATCACAGATGTACTGATCCTTACTAGGTTGTCAAC
Organism: Glis glis; assembly: GCA_004027185.1. NCBI lineage: Eukaryota > Metazoa > Chordata > Mammalia > Rodentia > Gliridae > Glis > Glis glis. The sequence continues at coordinate 9,989 of PVJS01016207.1, forward strand.
CTAGATCAGGACTGAATGTGGAGAAAGGGAAGACTGAAAAAAAGGCATACGATTTAAGGTGTTTTTCTTTTAAATTTTACCTGAAAAAGAGAATGGCTCAGTGCCTGGAAATTATTATTATGTAATCATTTAAAAAATGTATGAAGCCCTGTTCTACCCACTGTGAGACATACTAATATGAGCTAGGCATGAACTGAGTTCGACAAATATACATTTGGAGGAAGGGACAGGAGCTCTCACATAGTTCCCCGGTGCCCATGTCAGTGCTACTCTTTCGCCCTTTCCCTTAGGGAGACCAGGTTTCCTATCCCAAGGCTAAACACATCTTTCGTATATGTGCCGCCATAGTCATCACCGGACACAGGGATGCGATTGGCCCAAGGGGCAGAAACTTCCAGAGAGGGTTTTAAGCTCAGTCTGTTCCTCTGTGGTCACAGAGTTCTAGTGCTCACGTTGGAATAAGCCTATCTGAACTACTGCTGTAGAAGAGAAAATAGCCACAAAGAACGAACCAGAGAAGATGCGGAGAGAGGCCATATCCCCGGAGATCCAAATTTATAGTTCCAATTAGTTATAAGGCTAGTTCCTCCCTGAAAAACCCTTTTATGTTTCCCGTGCTTTGAATATGTAACTCAGTGCACCTAACAATATTTTTGAAGTGGGCTTCTGTCAAAGGCAACCGGGTTTATTTTCTTATTAATCTTGTCTCCTGGAGAAGTATTTACTGATCGGTTACTTAATAAAGGCCCATCTCCATTAGTTTATATCATCATAGCCTATTTATTCCCTTTGAAGTATGTCTTAAAGTCAGTACTTATTTGTTTATCACCTCTCTCCCTCACTAGATTATAAACTGTAAGAAAACAGGGATCTGATCTTGTCTGTCTTGCTCAATATTTTATCCCTAGCACTTAGGGAAGAGATTAAAACTCAGTTCTTAGATTCAGATGGGTGCTAACACAGGCTGTCTGCCCTTGGTGTAGGGGAGTCACTTAACATTTTTCCACTGGGCCTTAACCTGTTTTAGGTAGTTCTGACCCGCACATTAAATACATTTGACTTAAATGAATAAATGAAGAATTGAATCCATTCTATATGAGCTGATAGCTTGCACCGGAGGAACCCAGGCATGAAGGACAGCCCGGCCATGATTGGCCGAACTTTCTCCTTGACCTCAAGCTGACTGCGGGGCATGCACAAGCCAGCCAAGAGCAGAAAAGCTCTTGGAGAGCAGCAGGCAAATACTATGCATATTGCAGCGATCACTCAGATACTGTGGGTGCGTAATACACAGCACTGCTGTCTTCACTGCATGACACCAGTGTGACCACAGCTAGCTGATACTGTGGAAATCAAGCCTGCAAATGAAAACAACTCGTCATACTCAACGAACATAAAGCCAGGAGGTCATGAGGAAAAAACACGGACGTCCCAGATGATTCTGCCACAAACGTCCAAGCTAGGCCAGTAATAGCCTGCTATTGAAAGGCCAGTTTTACCCAGCCACGGATGATGAAAGGGCCCACTCTGAACTGAGACTGGCCAGACTTAACACTGCTGTGTCTGGCCAGGTGAGCCTTCCCAGCTTCTACATGGGAATATGCTACACATGCCAATAAGCTTTCCTTCAAAACAGATTAACTAGCTTTCTCTTTTCTAATAAAACCCCAATTTTATCTATTTGTTTTTGCGTTCAGACTCACCAGGGGCCAAACTGGTATCTGTTTGATTCCTGGATTGAAATCCTAATTTTTGTATTACTCACAAATAAAACCATTTTATTCCTGGAGATTTTTCCCTGACTTTAATTTAATTTTGATATCACAAAATACCAAAAAATATGTACAAAATATCAAAGTTAAAATAGTCCCCAATTGGTTGGACCTGGTGGAACATGCTTGTAATCCTAGTACTTGGGAGGCTGAGAAAGGAGGATCGCGAGTTCACAGTCAGCCTCAGCAACTTAGTGAGACCCTGTTTCTAAATAAAGAATAAAAAATAGGGCTGGGGGTGTATCTTGGAGGTAGAATGCCTCTGGGTCCAATGCCCAGTACCAAAAAAAAAAAAAAAAGTCCCCAATCATACCAATGCTATGAAATTTAAAATCCAGAATTTAGCATTTCAAAAATAAAGAAAATGGTTGTATTGGTTGCACAATTTTATTAAAGAAAGAACACCTAATTTTGGATTACAAGCCCTTGTTTGATTCTCTGCTGTGGGTATAAATAGCTGTTTGCTTTTGAAAAAGTCTTTATCTTCTCAGGAATTCAATTATCTCTACCTGTAAAATAGAATTAATAACCTCTTTCCCAAACTAACTTACGCTGTTATCAGAATCCAGTTAAATAATTATGAAACCTCATTGTATAAGATGAAAACAATCACAGTAAATACAAATGTACAAGAAAGTGTGATATAATAAAAATCCATAGGTTTGAACTGGAGTGCTGGCACAAACCTGCAATCCCAGTACCTGGGAGGCTGAGATGGAGGATCACAGGTTCGCGGCCAGCCTCAGCAACTTAGTGAGACCCTCTGGAACTTAGTGAGACCCTGTTTCTAAATAAAAAATAAAGTAGGGATGGAGGTGAAACTCAGAAGAAGAATGCCTGTGGGTTCAATCCCCACTACCACAATAAATAAATAAATAAATAAATAAATAAATAAATAAATGAGAAAAGGCTGTAGTGATGCTGAACCTAAAGGAAGTCAGATATTTCTCAGCATGTGTTGAAACTAGTGATATTTCAGTTCTAAAGTGCTTCCTCATCCTTTGGTTTATAGTTTAACCTTAGTCAGTAATAAATTTTAGGTGCAGGAGCTTTTAGCAAGAGAAATTCATACTTAATCCCTTTAAACGACACATTTTTAAAATGGACAATATGATATAGTGCCTTGTCCTTAGGAAATCACACTATATGAAGGAATTAAAAAGAAAAAAAGAAATGTTTCACTTTCACTGACCCTAGAAGACACCTGTTACCCAAAGCACTACATTAGAGGAAGAGTTGTTGAAGACGTAAAAGTGTAGAAAGGTTCTGAGACAGGACACCTGTAGTTGTAGGTAAGAAAAAAAGAAAAAAAATGTGGCTGGAGCACGGTTCTCAAAGGAGGTGGCTCACCCTTCAGGGGCAAACCTCACAATTCCTCGTTTAATGATTGAATAGCAGTAGTCTGGCACTATGGCATGCTCCCATAATCCCAGTAATTGGGAGGCTGAGACAGGAGGATAACAGGTTCCAGGCCAGTCCCAGCAATTTAGTGAAACACTCAGCAATTTAGCAAGACCCTGTTTCAAAAATAAACAATAAATAAAAAGGACTTAGGGTGTAGCTTGGAGGTAGAATGCCCCTGGGTCAACCCCAGTACCTCCCCCACCTACACACAAAGAATAGCAGTAACTACCTGGTCTCAGGACCTTCTCTGAGACCAGTGCCCTGTGAAGGCCCAGGAGGAGGTTCTGAATGAACAAACAGGCATCAGCCTTAGTAGAAGACAAGACTTCAAAGACGGCCTACTAGACTGTCCTATTCCTTTGATATTCTGGAAAAGGCAAAGCAACAAGGACAAAAAAGTGATTGGTGGATGCCAGTAGAAAGGGAGGGTCTAGGGAAAGGGCTTGATGATCAAGGGGTGTAGGTAACTGGGCAACATTTAATGTTGTTGGACTGGACAGAGAGGTGGGCGGAAGAGCTTGATTGAAGGACTACGGGGAACTTAGTGTCCCTATTTTGTTTGTGGTGGTGGTTCTGCAAGTATATGCATTTGTCTAAACATTTACAAGTGTACCCTAAAAAAGGGCATATTTTATCTACTAAAAATTAATTTTAAATACACCTTACTAAAACCAGGTGAAAAGAAAACCTAGACAAATCTATGAAAGAGATAGAGAGAGAAAGAGAAAGAAAACAAAACAAGTACTGATGTCACTTATGATTAATTGCTATTAAAATTCCCTTTTTTGTGTTTGGTACTGGGGAATGAACCCAGGGGTATTCGACCTCTGAGCTAAACTTCCAGTAGTGTTTTATTTTTTATTTGGAAACAGAGTCTCCTTAAGTTACCATGCACTGGCCTTGAACCTGTGATCCTCCTGTCCCAGCCTCAGAAATTTTGGGATTACACATTTTTTTTCTCATAGTTTATTTTCTGACTTGTTTTTATTTGTTCATTGTAATTGTACATCATAGTGAGCTTGAGTGATAGAAACAGACATGCACCCGGTATTCCGTGTTTTTTCCCCCCTGGTCCCTTCCAACTTCCCCTTCCTTCCTCATATATAATATTAAATTGACACAGATAACTTCATATATGAAGAATGGATTTGAATTGTTTCTATCATCAGATCTAAAAAACTTAACACTAAAAAAAATTTAAAAATGGGCACTTGAACTGAACAGACATTTCTCAAAAGAAGAAATACAAATGGCCAACAAATCTATTAAAAAATGTTCAACATTACTAGCAATCAGGAAAATGCCAACCAAAACCACATTGAGTCCATCTAACTCCAGTTAGAATAGCAATCATCAAAAATACAAACAATAATAAATGCTTTCAAGGATGTGGGGAAATAAGAACTCTTATACTCTATTGGAATTGTAAATTAGTACAACCACTATGGAGATCAGAATGGAGGTTCCTAAAAAATCTAGGAATGGAACAAACATATGATCCAGCTGTACCACTCCTCAGTATCTTTCTAAAAGAATTAAAGTCAGAATACTAGAATGATACATGCATATTCATGTTTATAGCAGCACAATTCGCAATAGTCAAATTATGGAACCAACCAGGGTGTTCTTTGGCAGATGAATAAATAAAGAAAATGTGGTATATATACACAATGGAATTTTACTCAGCCATAAAAAGGAACAAAATGATGCAATTTTCAGGAAAATTGATAGAACTGGAGAATATTATGCTATGTGAGATCAGCCAGTATCAGAAAGTCAAAGATCATATGCTTTTTCTGATATGTGGAAGCTAGAAAGAAAATGAGAAACAAAAAAGATTTCAGATAAATGAGAAGAGGAACCAGTAGAATAGTTGAAGAGGACTGGGGGAAGAAGGTGGGGAGTGGAAAAATGAGGATTGTGGAAGGAAACAGTTCAAATGATGTTATGTTCATATATGACGGTCTCACTACCGATCTCACGTGTGTGGGGAGAGATGACAGGAGAGTTGGGGTAGGATGCAGAAGGAAATACGCCAACTGATGTGTGCCTGCATGTTTGTTTGAATCTCACTATGTTGTATGATTACAACACCCTAATAAAAGTGTAAATATGTGCATATCGCTACAAAATTCTAGGAGAAATTTAAAATAGTTATTAGCTCTAAAAGATATTAAAATATATTGTTGTTTCAACAAATACTTTGGTTCTGACCTATAACTGACTAGTTGGCTGATTTCATATATATACATTTATAAATATACTTATAAATATGTGTGTATATGTGTGTGTGTGTGTGTGCATATGTGTGTGTGTGTCTGTGTGTGGAACCTTAAGAAAAAAGTAACTTGAAAAATTCCTGACTCAATATAAAAAATTATTTTCAAATGGCTTAAAATACCGATATAATAAATTTTAGAATTAGGAGAATTATTTTTAGAACTCTAGAATGAGAAAAGACTACTTGAGTTTGACTCAAATCATTGAAGACCTAAAAAATAAAATAATGTTATCTAGCTGAGGTGGTACACTCCTGTAATCCCAGTACTTGGGAGGCTGAGACAAGATGATCAAAAGTTTGAGAACAGCCTGGACAACTTAGTGAGACTGTTTCAAAATAGAAAGGGCTGGGGATTTAGCTCAGTGGTAGAGGGCCCATGGGTTAAATCCCCAGTTCCTCAAAATACTACTATTACTACTATTACTAATAATAATAATGCTTAATATATATTAAGAAATTATAGCAGAGAAATAATGGAAAGTCAAAAGAAATGACAAACTAAGTAAAATATTTGCAATATAGTGAAGGACTAAATTATATATGAAAAAAGGGCTCTCAATTCACAGGAGAAATATTCAAATGAATAATGGGAAAAGTTTATTAAGAGGATAATTCATAGAAAATAAAATTTAAACAACATTTTTTTCTGGTGTTGAAGATTAAACCCAGGGGTTCACAGACATGGTAGGAAGGACTCTAAGTCCATTTGTAAGGAAGTAGTTTGAAGTAACTGTCATAGATGTGAAGAATTGTAGATGAGCCAAGAAAATGCTTTGCAGTGCTATTTGAAGTAGAAAAAGATTAAAAACAACATATGTTCATCAATGCTTAGCTGGATAAAGTTTATTCAGGCACAGAGATATAATATAGCATTATAGGACCATACAAATGAATGTAGTTGATACACTTGTATTAATATAGAATGAGGCAAACTTTTTGGCAACTGTGTTAGCATTTAAGTTTATAAGTGAAACATCTTTTAGACCCATATGAAATTAAATCATGGAATATTTCTTGAAGGATTATGGGGTAATGTTCTTGTACCTGCCAGAAGAGGTGATGGGTGTGGTATGAAGCAGTAAAGAAAAAAAACCACAGCCTAATTTGTACTTTATTCTACATAAGTTGAATTTTTTAACATTTATATATTTTTCTATTAATTTTGTTTTTAGTGCTAGAGAACCCAGGTCCTTGTACATGCTAGGAAAATGTTCTACCACTGAGCTGTATCCTCAACCCCCAAATTAAATTTGAAGAATAAAAATTCAAACCAGCAATAAAAGGAATTATCATTTCCACCTTCCACTTATAAATAAAATAAGAATTGCTTGGACATGACACATATGCTGAGTGAGGTAATTGAGTATGATGAATAGTGTAAAACATGTTTTTTCCCTCAGGACAGCTCACATTTTTACTACAGTAATATTTGGGAGCTCATTTACTGCTCTTACTTTCATGCTCTATTTGAAAAAGAGTCATACCCCAAATCACTGCCTCTTCTATTCAAACTTATGTAGACAGAAATTCTGCAACACAGCACCCAGATTTTACATACTCCTGCCCCTGCTACAGATACAGGGAAGCAAAAAACTCTCTGGATCTTGTTATGATGGATTATAAAATAAAGTGTGTGTGTGTGTGTGTGTGTGTGTGTGTGTGTGTGTGTGAAGCATTTGTTTTAAAATTTTATGTGTGAAGAATCTTGGTTTCCTCATAAAGCAACATTAATATTAGTCAATTTAGATGCTATAGCAAATAGCCTATATAGAAATAAAGTTCACTAATACATGATAAAAAAAGATAACAGTTAAAATTCCTGTGCCTGATAATATAAAGTGAAAACACGTAAGGCAAAATCTTAGAGAATTACATGGAGAAATGATAAACTCATTACCATATTGTATGATTTTTAACCATAACACCCATACAAGTTTATAGAAAAACTTGAAGAAAAAATTTAATAATAAAGATTCTTGGAACAACAAATTAAACCAAAAGCTCAATGCACAGGAAATATATAGAAATCTACACCATGAAAATGGGATATATATTCTCTTTAAGCACAAAACATTTTACAACATGGTCATGGTTTAATCCACAAAGTAAATCTCAAGGGACAGCAAATAATTTAATAATGAACATATGCTCTTATTACAATGTAATTAAATTAAAGATCAATAATGACTGCCAAGCTCCTTATATGTTTTCAACTGAAAATAATTATTAAGCAATTTCCTGAACAATGGGGCTTCAGGTAGAAATATGAGATATTTATATTTAGTAGTTAGCAAAACTGAAAACCGAGGGGATTCCAAAGTAAAAAAAAAAAATAGGATGGCATCAAATATACATATCAAAAAGCAGGAACATTTGGGACATGGAGACCCGCACCTTTAATCCTAGTACTTGGGAGGCTAAGACATGAGGATCACAGGTTCCAGGCAAGCTTCAGCAACTTAGTGAGACCCTGTTTCAAAATAAGATAAAAAAGGCTGGGGGTGCAGCTTAGCATTAGAATGCCCCTGGGTTCAATCCTTAGTACCAAAAAAGAAAAAAAAAAGGCAGAAGCAATTAAAAATTAATGAGCTAGGAAGTTCTGAAATGGTTTACTATGGACATCCAAAATTTCTTCTCTTAATAAGCAGACCAAAACCTTGTAACAATCCATGAATGTTTATTCAATACAATATGTTGAATGTAAATAAAAACAGCAAAATGTGGAGTGTTTTAGCGTGTATTAAACCTACCCCTCTCTCCCTAGCTTTATACTAGCCTTGAAAAGGAATGGCTCAAAAACCAGAGAGAACAGATGGGTCTGGAGTCCCCCCCAAATTCCAGTTCCCAGAGAATTGTTCAGTGGAAGAAAAATAGTCTTTTCAAGAAATGGTGCTGGGGGAACCAGATTTTCACATGCAAATGAATGGTGTTGTAAAGGATCTCATACATACCATATAAAACTAATTCACTCAAAGTGTATCATAGAAAAAACTGTAAGAGCTAAAACTACACAACTGTTAAAAGAATACATAGGAGTGTATTTTAGTGTCCAATTAGAAATGGCTTATTAGGTATAAAGCATAAACAATAAAGGAAAAACTACATTGAACTTCATCAAAACAAATCTTTTGTGTTTAGAAAAACAATCAAAATGGTGAAAGGAAACCCAGAAATGGGAAAAACCACCTCCAAAACATATATCTGATTAGGAACTTCTATCCAGAATATATAAAGAACAGTTATGATTCAATAATAAAAATGTAAATAACCCAACTTAAAAGATCCCAATAGGTATTTCTCCCTGGACAATAAAAACTGGCCAGTAAGCACTTGAAAACAATGTACAACAACATTAGTTATCAGGAAAATGCAAACCAAAATTATAATCCAGTACTTGGGAGGCTGAGACCAGAGGATCCGGGTTCGCTGCCAGCCTCAGCTACTTAGTGAGGCCCTCCACAACTTAGTGAGACCCTGTTTCAAAAGAAAGAATAAAAAAAATATGACTGGGGGTGTAGTTTGGAGGTAGAATGCCTCTGGGTTCAATCCCTGGTACCGCAAAAAAAAAAAAAAAGTACAATGAATGAGATACCATTTCACACCCACTGCGATGACTACAATCAGGATGGGTGATAACAACTGAGGGCGAGAATGTGGAGAAATTTGAACCCTCATACCCTGCTGGTAGAATTTTAAAATTATGTAGCCACGTTGACAGTCTGTTTTTCCAAGTGTTAAATATTACCATATTTAGTCATCATATGACCCAGCAAATCTAATCCCAGAGTATATAACTGGCCAAAACATTATGCCAAGTGAAAGAAAGCTTTCATAAGAGAACACATATTGTATATGATTCTATTTCTACAAAATGTCTAGAATAGGAAAATCTACAGAGGCAGGAAATAGATTAGTGGTTGCAGGGTCTGAGGTAGGTATTGATGAAAGTGATGGGTAATAGACAAGAGGTTTGTTTGGGGGTTGATTAAAGTATCCTAAAATTACACTGTAGTAATGGTTGTACTACATTTTATACTTTAATTCACTGTTAACAGTCCAGGTTTACACTGGATCACATGATTTTTAGCTCATTCGTATTTGTCTGTGTGACTGCTCATATCTGGAAACCTTGTCCTCTGTATAATGGAAGAAAACACAGCCTGCCAAAAACTTAGTGCTGCTGCATCTCTGTGTCTCTGCGCTAGTTGAATATCTATTTTAAATCCATCCTTTAAAAAACAAAGATAATATTTTAACTCAAGAATTCATAAAATAAAGAATTACTCATAGTTCAGCCTCTGTGGAGATTCCTTAGAAAACTGGGAATGGATCCACCATATGATCAGACTATACCACTCCTGGGTATCTTTCCAAAGGGATTGAAACCAAAGAACTACAGTAATATATGCATACTCATGTTCACAGCAGCACAATTCACAATAGCCAAATTATGGAACCAACCCAGGTGTCCATCAACAGATGAATGGGTTACAAAACTATAGGAAATACACACAATGGAATTCTACTCAGTAGCAATGAGGAAGAACAAAATTTTGTCTTTTGCAAGAAAATGGAAGGACCTGGAGATCATTATGTTAAGTGAGATCAGCCAATCACGGAAAGTGAAGGGTCATATGTTTTCTCTAATCTGTGCAAGCTAGGGAATAACTGGGATACCAGAGGGACTCCAGACAATGGAGAAGCCTCAGCGGAGGCAGGGAGGTGGTCTAAGGGAAGGGGAAGGGGAAGAGTGAAGTTCATTGATGGAATTACTACCACTGACTAAGTGTACATATGAGAATATACCAAAGTCAATCTCAGTACTCTGTATTGGGGAGGGGGGGAATGGAGAGGTGGGGGGGGCACCAGAGGCTGTGTGCATACATGTTACTGTCAACAAGATTTTCATTATGATGTGAGACTATAATGTACAATTAAAAGCTCATAAAAATAATAATACAAGAACAGAATTTGATAAAATAGGACAGAGATTATCAAGAAAACCCAAAGCTATTTGTTTGAAAAAGTAACAAAATATAGATAGACCTGACATACATGTGTGACATACATGAGTTCCTATATTAAGAGTAAGATAATTAAAGGAAGACTGAAAATAGAAAAATAATGGTGTGCATGTATGTCACTATCACTGTGAACTACATTATGACGTGAGACTATAATGCATGAATAAAAGTATTAAAAAAGAAAAATAATGATGAAGATAAGAAATAAAAAAGTAAAAGAGATACACATTTAAATATTACATTTATAAATAGTTAAGATAGGCTATTTTCTAGATAAAGCCATTACTAAAATTAACCTAAAAATAGAAAACTTGAAAAGATCTATAATCATTACAATTATACCTTCATTACAATGTGTGTGTGTGTGTGTGTGTGTGTGTGTGTGTGTGTGTGTGTGAGATTAGGGATTGAACCCAGGGTCATTCTACCTCCAAGCTATACCCCTAGCTCTATTTTATTATTTTTATTTTGAAACAGGGTCTCTCTAGGGTGGTGAGAGTCTCACTACTTGCTGAGGTGGTCCTCAAACCTGGAATCCTTCTGTCTCAAACTCCCAAGAACTGAGATTACAGGCATGTGCCACCACACCTGCCTCCCTCATTACAAATTATAACCTCCGATTACATGTGAAAAAGAAAAAACCCAGCCGGGTGTGGTGGCGCATGCTTGTAATCCCAGTACTTGGGAGGCTGAGACCAGAGGATCTGGGTTCGCGGCCAGCCTCAGCTACTTAGTGAGGCCCTCCACAATTTAGTGAGACCCTGTTTCAAAAGAAAGAATTAAAAATAGGGCTGGAGATGTAGCTCGGAGGTAGAATGCCTCTAGGTTCAATCCCCAGTACCACACACAAAAAAAAGAAAAACCCCACAAGATTCAGAATAATGTAGGAAAGTGCTACTAAAATTATGTCCATAAACTGGTAGCAGTCCACAATGAGATAACAAAGTTTGAGAGTATTAAAAATTTATATGAATTAAAACAACAGCAAGAAAATATTCATTACAATGAACAATTTTTTTTTCCTCTGTGGTGCTATGGATCAAACGACTCAGGTACTTATCCACATTACGGAAGCACTCTACCACTGAGCTACACTTCAGTCTTGGTTGGACAACAATTTAGAAGTTCAAATATTATAACAACAAACACTTTCAGAATGCTTCTTATATGTCAGAATTATTCTTGGACTTTTATAAATCCAATTATATGCAGTCTTCCCAAATCCCTATGAGGTGAGTAATTTTATCAGCCCCATTCTGCATAGGAAGAAAGGAAGACACAAAACATTTGTAAGATAAACATGCCAGAATTACACAGCCAGTATGTGGCCTAGGGTTAGCAATGACTTGGAGAATCAGGACCATTCATAAACTGTTGAGGATAGTATATATTTCTACAGTCATGTGGACACATTTGGCTATAATAGAGTAGAAATTGTGCAACTAAAGTTTCACATATATTTGAATATGTGGTTCAACCTGTGCACAAGTAGATGTCAAAAGAACATTCACTACAACATAGTGTGATATCGCAAAAGACTGAAAACAGCTACAAAGGCCTTCAATATGAAAGAATTGACATAACTGTAGCTTTTATATAGTAGAATACTTTGTGACAGCTAGGAATAAATAGAGCTTTATAAAACACTATAAAATATCTATAAAAATTATAAAATATTAGGAAGAAACCTCAGAATCATATGTGTGATTAAAAAATAACTAGTTTCATATGTTTATACTGTATTTAATTTTTGTGTGTGTGTGTGTGTGTGTGTGTGTGTGTGTGTGTGTGTGTGTTACTGGAGATCAAACTTAGGGCCTCACACATGCTAGGAAAGTGCCCTACCACTGAGCTATACCCCTAGCCCTTTTCATTTTTTGTTTTGAGACATGGTCTTGCTAAGTTGCCCAGGTTGGCCTCAAACTTAGGATCCTTCTGCCTCAGCCTATGGAGTAGCTAGGATTAAACTCATGCCTCACTACACAGTCAGCATTGTATTTTGCTTAAGAACACAAACTATAATAATAGAACAGATATACCAATGCCACAAAAGTGGCTAATGCTGGGGATGTAAGAATGAACATGCGGAAGGCTTCAATGTTATTTAATATTTCATTATAGTTATAAATTATTTAAATCATGAGTGACAAATTCTAAATATTTTAAAAATACTGGCTGCGAATACATTTTTCCTTACTGTTTTCAGATATGTTTGAAAGATTTCATGATAAAATAAAAAGTAATGAAAAACTAAATCTTGTTTTCTGAACAATGACTATTTTATGAGAAATGTTCCAATGTATTTTAAGTTTTTATATTTATGGTCATTTTTATTGAGAAATTATCTATTTGATAAATATATATTTGACTATATTTGACTAAAATAGGCCAGTTTACCAAAGATCAAAACTCAGTAAATTTTCACATTCTTTCATATTTGAACTTTGAATCCAGATAATATCCACAAGTGCTTTTACTTTTTAAGATTTCTGTTGACTGATTAAATCATTATATCTTCTTTTAGAGAATAAAACTGTAATAAATAGTCCAATATGTTATTTCATAAACTAGTGGGAAATCAGGAAATTGGAATTTTAAAATCCCAAGTCTTAAAATAGTTTTTACTTTAATCAAAAGAAATCCTATATAAAATCCTATATAAATTATTTGGAGCCGGGCGTGGTGGCGCACGCTTGTAATCCCAGTACTTTGGGAGGCAGAGACCAGAGGATCCGGGTTCGCGGCCAGCTTCAGCTCTCTTGCTCTCTCTCTCCCTGTCTCTCTCTCTCTCTCTCTCTCTCTCTCTCTCTCTCTCTCTCTCTCCTTAGTGAGGCCCTCTGTAACTTCATGAGACCCGGTTTCAAAATAAAGTATAAAAAATAGGGCCGGGAGCGTAGCACGGAGGTAGAACACCCCTCTGTTCAATCCCCAGTACTGCAAAAAAAATTATTTGGAGATAAAATATAAGAAATAATTTTTGGGTTTGTTTTAATTTTGATAGAGCTATATTAATTGCTTTTGGGAATACTCAATTTGGAATGAATATCAGTAAAACAAGAGACAGTCACCCACTTTTACAGTCTTCTACAATTCTTTGAGCATACTAGCTGCCGTCTCAGAAGTGACTGAATGTAATAGCTCAAACCAATACTTCCTGTTCTTAACATAGAAGAGGCTTGAAAGTTTTCTGTTGTAGTATAAGAGATGACATATGTACAAGAAAAGGAAGGTTACAATTTACATTTTTATAGTGATGAATTTCATGTTTATAAATGCAGTACATAACAAGTAGCTTCCTAAACAGTCAGAAGCCTCTATCTACAATTACTTTTTTGTTTTCTTTAAGTCCCACTACAGTTTCCAGAATGATTTTTTATAAGACGATACATGAAAGCAGAAGATGTCTTATCTAAGGAAAAGAGTCTTGCTATAGGTCTTTTCCAGGGTAAGTTATTATTATAACTATACAACTAGCAATTCTATATGAACAGCTTCTGATTCTTTATCATATATATATAGAATCAAGCAAAATGATATTAGAGTTATAATGTTTTATCTCCTATTTCAGAGTTCTTACTGTCTTTTCTGTTCTTATTCTTAAGCATTTATTTGAATTTGTCTGCCCTATAATCAGATACATTTACTTTACAGAGAGAATCTTAAAATGCCGTAAATAGCGTATTGTTTCTCGGTTTCAATGTATGTTATTACTTCCTTTCCTTCATTCTTCAAGCTATAGCCAGATTGGGAGTGAATGATAGTCAGCTATTACTGAAGTGTGACACACTTGAAGGCAGAAGGCATAGACTATATGGAATAAGGACCAAGACGGACTCTAAAGTAGCATTTAAATGTATGAGATTAAGATGATGTCATCAGATGCCTGTCAATTTTTCTGTATAGCAATTTTTGTTTTTCTACCCCTTTGTTACTCTTTTCAAAATTGTTGGGCTATTTTTTTCTCAAAAACTCTATTTCAGTTTTTAAAAAATATACCTATTCGTTCCATTAACGAGAACTACGAATTTACATTTGCTTGTATGTATGTGTGTGTGTGTGTGTGTGTGTGTGTGTGTGAGAGAGAGAGAGAGAGAGAGAGAGAGAGAGAGAGAGAAAGAGAGAAGTCTCATTAGAATAAGGGGCAAAAAACCCTGCATTTTTAGGACATAGAACAGTGTCTTTTACTAGATTGATCACATAGATTAATATATGATTATAAAAATACATAAGGGAATATTAAATATGAGGGAGACATAATATGATTTTATCATATTTGTGCAGGGCCTGTGACTAAGAGATGTTAATGCCATATATATATATAATTTCTTTAATTTATTATTTTTGTGTGTGTGGTTCTGTGGATTGAACCCAGGGGCATCCTACCTCTGAGCTACACCCCCAGTCCTTTTTAGTTTTTATTTTTTTTGCGGTACCGGGGATTGAACCCAGGGGCGTTCTACCTCCGCGCTACACCCCTAGCCCTAATTTTTTATACTTTATTTTGAAACCGGGTCTCATGTAGTTGAGCTGAGGCTGGCCGTGAACCTGGATCCTCCGGTCTCCACCTCCCAAAGTACTGGGATTACAAGCATGCGCCACCACGCCCGGCTTATTTTTTGTTTTGAAACAGGATTTCACTAGCTTGCTGAGAGTCTTGTTGCTGAGGCTAATCCCAAACCTGTGGCCCTCCTGTCTCAGCCTCCCAAGTACTGGGGTTACAGGCACATGACACCATGCCTTACTGAAGCAAATGTTTTGACCTTTCTTCCTTCTGACTCCAAAACAGATCTTACATGCTACTGCACAGATCCAAGCCCTCTGTGCAGTGTGTCCTAATGATACCTTAAATATGAGAGAGATACTCCTATGATACCTTAAATATGAGAGAGATAAAAAAATCATTATTTTAGGAAGAAGAAATAAGCAAAGAAATGAAGCAAAAAAAGGAGTAAGGGAAGCAGAAATACAAAGGAGAATTGCTTAAGAAAAATCATTATGAGCGCCAGGCATGGTGGCACATGCTTGTAATCCCAGTACTTGGGAGGCGGAGACTGGAGGATCCGGGTTTGCGGCCAGCCTCAGCTACTTAGTGAGGCCCTATTCAACTTCATGAGACCTGGTTTCAAAATAAAAGGATAAAAAATAGGGATGGGGGTGTAGCTCGGAGGTAGAACGCCCCTGGGTTCAATCCCCGGTACCGCAAAAAAAAAAAAAAAAGAAAGAAAAGTCACTATGAACAAAATTAATAGATCAGTGATTGAATGGAGAAGACATTTGAAATAACTATCATTTAGAACATAGGGTTAGTTCCTACAAACTAATAAGAAGATAACGTGATCTAAAAAGAAAAATGGACAAAAGAGCATAGAAGGCTAATAAGAATATAGAGAAATTCTCCAACTTGTAGTAATAATAAAAATGGAGACTAAAGCAATGATACATTACTTTGCTCGTATATATTAGGAGAAATAATATAGAAAGTTGATAATTTTGAGAGTTGTCAAGTATGTAGGACACCTTCCTGTTCAATGTCATCTTCCCGATTTAGATTTTCCCTTCCCTTTGTTATGAAAAATATCATGTTCTTTCCAGTTTCAACATTCTTCTCCTCACAAACTGGAGAAGCTAGAGGATGAACAGCATGCCAGAGTGAGAAACGCCATCGTCATTAGAACATGTGGCTCCCCTGGCCTGTGCCCTGGGAAGATGCCAGTCAACTGCACGAGGAGGGCTGAATCCAAGAGATGCTGAAGGGAAAAAAAACTTGTAATGTGAAGACTGAAGACAGCAAAGAACTGGAAAAGTAAAAAATGAGTGAAGGATGTGAACCCTGAAGACCAGAAGAAAACTGGAACCACACAGAGGACAATGGACGACTGAGAGAGAATAGAAGGAATCCATTTTTCAATTAAGTTTTTGTTGAGCTGATGGTACCTGGTGAAGTAGAATTCGATAGACGGAAAGATAGTGGCCAGATGTGGTGGCACGCACTTGTAATCTCAGTACTTGGGGGGCTGAAGCAGAAGGATCATGTATTTGAGGCCAGCCTCAGCAACTGAGTGAGACACTGTTTCAAAATAAAGAGTAAACTAGGGCTAGGGGTATAGCTCAGAGGTAGAATACCCCTGGATTCAATCTCCAGTCCCACCAACAACAACAACAAACCAAAAAGAAAAGATAGTATAGTAGGAGATGTAAATGCCAGAATAATCAGATTTTAGGTGATAACAGAAGTTCTCAGAGTAGAAAGGAGTTCTCCAAGTAAACATGTGAGAAAAAGGCTTGGGTGGTAGACATAGTGGACAAAAGGTGATGGTTCTATTTATACATTTTTGTACTTACATTCATAATCTCTTTCTTAAAAAAATTAATGTAAATTTGAACATAAACATACTTTTCTAAAATCCAAGAAAAAAAGTAAGAAAATAAGGACAAAGGAAGTTATGGAAATGTAACCTAATTCAGGATGAGAGAAAATAAAAGGAAATGCTATCATGTTCGTAGCAATATTACTTTAAATATGGTGCCAACTGGCCAGTGGGTTGCCTAACACACAGCAAGGAAATCAGAAATAGAAAAAAATACCACTGGCAGTAATATTCTGGATATTTATAAGTGAAAAGAAACCAACATTTCAGGATAGAGGTGATGTGATTAATAAATAATAAATTAAAAAGGGAACATGTAAGAATATGATAAAATATGTTAACAAGATATCCAAGAAAAGTGAGATTTTTAAGACATTAAAAATAAAGATGCTAAAAGTAATATTTATGGGAGGTAATTATAGTTAATAAGATGTTAGAAGTGAACTTACAAAAAATAAACTTAGTTCAGCAATGAAGCAAAAGCAAGATAGTTAAGAAAGAGAGAAGATAATCAAAATAAACAAGAAAAATAAGAGAATTCAAAGCCAAAAAAAATGGAGTCAAGGCTCAGACATGCAGCATAAAGCCTACACTTTTTTTTAATGACAAAATAAGTAAGCAGAGGTATTGCACTCAATGGAAAAACACATTTTTTTTTTTTTTTTTTTGGTGGTATAGGGAATTGAACCCAGGGGCATTCTACCTCTAAGCCATATCCTCAGACTGATTTTAGTTTTTATCTGGAAACAGGGTCTCCCTTAGTTTCTGAAAGCTTCACTGCATTGCTGAGGCTGACTTCGAACCTACAATCCTCCTGTTTCAGCCTCCCAAGTACTGGAATTACAGACATATACCACCACTCCTGGCTAAGAAACACATTTTAGAAAGAGGGAATCAAGTGAAGAATAATGGAAAAAAGAAAGAAGAATAAGAATAAAGAAATTCTGTTTTTGAAGTCCAGTGGTCATTAGCCAATTCATTTTTATTCAACTATTGATGTTCTGTTCTTCCAAAAGGGATGGGGTAGATGAGACACAAAATAAAGCCTTTTTTCATACATGAAAAATTGGTTTAAATAAAAATATTTTTCAATACCTAACAAAACTTCTGTTATCTGTAAATGCAGAAAATGGTATTCCGTACACTCTAATTCAGGAAGGGAAATTTCAGGTGAAATTTCTCATGTAAGAAAATCTTCACTTTAAGATAAATATATGTTTCCTTTTCTCCTAAATTATAAACAAAGCCAGAGCCGGGCGTGGTGGCGCACGCTTGTAATCCCAGTACTTTGGGAGACAGAGACCAGAGGATCCGGGTTTGCGGCCAGCCTCAGCTCTCTCGCTCTCTCTCCCTCTCTCTCTCTCTCTCTCTCTCTCTCTCTCTCTCTCTCCTTAGTGAGCCCCTCCACAACTTCGTGAGACCCGGTTTCAAAATAAAGTATAAAAAATAGGGCCGGGGGTGTAGCTCGGAGGTAGAACGCCCCTGGGTTCAAACCCCGGTACCGAAAAAAAAAAAAAAAAAAAAAAAAGAGTGATGATATAGTATGCTTAGAATTTTGTTCTGAGTTGAAAATAGAAGAGATCAATTCCATTAGAACAGCTATCTTTGCACCCGCTTACTTACATTCAAATGTTGAATTATTCTAATATTAAATGTTATTTGTTTCATATGGCACCAAGCCATTCTAAATATGTTAATCACCTTATCATCTACATCCAAAGACTAGTTATGGAGACAATTCTCATATGCAGTATGACCATAATTATGTCTAAGGTCAAAATTTATCTATTTTCTACCCATTCTAAATACAAATGAATGAAATAACTATTATCATCCTAACACATTGCTATTTTATTTTTTAGCTTCTTATGCCAATTACTCTGTGTAAGAATCTTGGAGGAAAAAAAAAGTAGAATAAGTGTCTGCTAACCTTATTTTCTAGGAAATAAAATGTTTAATAGGAGAAAACGACTATAACATAATGACAAAACAGAATAAAATTTAAAATAAAAAATTAAAATAATTTAATAGTCTCTGAAAGATTTAATATTTGTTGATTACATATGATTTTCCAAGAACTAAACAGGATATTATATACAACAGAAAAGAAAAATCTCTAATTTGATTTTTGATTTTAAGATTCTTATTATTTCATTGAAGAGAGAAAGGAAAGAAGCTAGTATAAAACAGGCAACTTAAATATGTGTACCCATGATTATGAACAGTATTTTCTAGGCATACAAAAGGGAAATAAATGGAGAACAATAATATTTGGAAAAAGAATCTACAAAGAAAGATTTGAGCTAGTAGATTGCAAAGAATATCTAGGATCTGTAAAGACAAAGGAGGACAAGTGTAATCTAAGTAGAAGAAACAAAACAAGGGAAGGTTTATGAGGTATGAGTTCATACCAGTCTAATGAAGCTTCTCAGAAAGTTTTAAAATGTACAAAAATAGCAAGAAAATAATTTTTTAAAAGTATACATAGACAAGAAAAAAATACATTGAACCACAGTTATGAGAATGAAACAAAACCACTTTTGCATGTAATAATGAAGGACTTGTTTACTTATTTATTTTATCAAATAAAATTCAACTTTATTTGATAAGATATTTTTATCCCTATTGTGATTCCATTTTGTCCTGAAAAATGTTGAGACAGTTCCCAGAGAGAACTTTATTAATGTGCCTGATAACAAGATTAACTATGATTATTGAGTTAGTAGTAATTTTCCAAGGCTCGGTATAAGTATTATTTTGAGATAAAAACAGTTTTGATATGCATATGTCTATTAGTTCTATTGGAGACAAATTCATAGCTGCTGTGATCTGTGTCATACATTCACAAAGGAAAGAAATGATGACTTTTATCTTGAAGTTAAACAAAATAAAAGTTTAATATTTTCCCCAACAAAGTTCACAGACCACTTCAATTTCATCCATAGACCTAAAAGTGTCCTATGAATTCCAACTGAGAATTTGGAGAGAAGGATGGCAGGCCATCATTCTCTAAGCATCTAGTGGGTATGAGGTACCCATAATGGGTATGAGGCACCCATAAGTAACAAGTGCTTCATGTTATTCTTGCCCTGGGCTGTAAGGAAGAGAAATTGTTCTGATGGGCATTCTTACTTGAAAAATGAGAAAACTGAGTTTCAAGAGGTTTTATGTAACCTGCCTAGGGTCACATGCATACCAAAAGCCAGCAGATTCTAGACCTTTGTTTGCTTTGCTCACTATGAAATACGAACTAGAGAATCAGCAGAATGTTGTGAATGGGCAGATAGAAGATGAACAGAGTCAGAAAAAGGAGTTATTTCAAGAGAAGTAGAAAATCATTGGAAGTACGGTGCAGGGCCACACTTTCAAGTGTTCTAAAAAGAACTCAGATATCAAGTAAATGCTTTGGGCCACGTAAACACATGCTTATAGAAAGTGTGATAATATTTAAGGGAAGAATAATTTGCTGGTAACAACCAAATGGGTTATGACAGTACAAATTCTTATAATAGTTTCTCTCCAGAAGATTTTGTGGTAGCTCTAAAATGAATTACTAGCCAGGTGTGGTGGCACATGCCTGTAATCCCAGTAATTTGGGAGGCTGAGACAAGAGGATTGAAGGTTCACAGCCAGCCTCAGCAACTTAGCGTGGGCTTCAGGAATCTAGTGAGACCCTGTTTCAAAATAAAAAATAAAATGGGGCTGGAGGTGTAGCTCAGAGGTAGAATGCCACTGGATTCAATCCCCAGGACCACATAAATAAATAAATAAATAAATAAATAAATAAATAAATGAATAAATGAATAAATAAATAAATAAATGAATACATACATACATACATAAATACATAAATAAATAAAAAACAACTCACTACAGTTAAATGACGTATCTAACATGAGATGGATCCTTTTGTTAATTTTCTGAGTTTTCTCTTTTTTTTCAATGCCTGTTCTTAAGTACAGCAGAATGCAGGGAACCCACTTACCGACACTGGTGCAGCTCTCGCCGTCCGCGTCCAGCCTCCAGCCTTCGTAGCAGGAGCACTTGACTGTGTGTTTGTGCTGCTCACACACTTGACTGCACTTCAGATGATTGCTGCAATAATCCACAATCTCACAGGTTTTATTGTCTTTGCTAAGGTGAAGTCCTTCAGGGCAGGAGCAGACAATTCCTCTTCCAGGAACCACTGAACAGTGGTTACTGCAGCCTCCGTTGTTCAGTGAACATTCATCTATAAAAGGAGAGGAAGAGATTATAGGCCATGTCTGTTGTTTTCCTTGGTTAAATACTAATCATTGAACTCAGTTCTCGAAGCCTGTCTTGCTATTTTGGCTGTAATAATGAGAAACAGTATTCACTATATGGGTAATATCATTAGTTTATAAAGCAAAAACCTTCCCTTCATAGCAATTATTTGTATAATTACTTCTTGAAAGCATTTAAATATTATTTTTTTTCATCACCAAGTTTTGGGCTCCATGAGGACATACAGAATATCCATTCTGTTTGCCAGTATAGTCTTAATAGCTAACAGTGTCTAGCATTGAGTAAGCAATTAAAATATTTAATGAATTAAGATAATCATCCAAAAGCTTATAATTGTCCCCAAAGTGAGCCAGTATTGTCTACTTGGGAAACATCAATAGGATATACTTACATCCTTGAATGGAGCAGATTATTGGTATTTGTTTTTGTTTTTGTGGTATTGGGGATTGAGCCGGGGGGCATTCTACCTACGAGTTACACCCCCAGCCCTGTTTTATTTTTATTTTGAAAGTCTCACTAGGTTGATGAGAGCCTCACTACTTGCTGAGGCTGTCCTCAAACCTGCGATCCTCCTGTCTCAGCCTCCCAAGTACTGGGATTATAGGCGTGCACCACCACGCCTGGCTCAGATTATTGTTTTTGCAACCAACTATCCCCTACCATGGCGTACCATCAGGTAAATAGTAGTAAGGCCAAAAGAAGCTTTGTCTTTCTTTGCTTTAAAAATATTTCTGAGTGGTTTTCAAAGCTAGTTTAACTGTGTATGTTTTCAGATGTGTTAAAAGGCTGTTGTCTAAAAATTGGTAAGTTTCGGTAATATTTATTTATATACCTGGACTATTTCCTGGTGCCTGTAGAAATATATACACTTTCAACATTGGCCTGAAATGTTAGGCTCTTGTAAACATTTCTACATTTTTAATATGTCTATATAGATCATCTCTTCTTATTATGCATTAACTATTTTCTCTAAACATTCAATTCAAGTTTGGTATTACTTTAGAAGGAAAAAATAGATTCATTTCTTGGTTCCTCAAAATATGTTTGCTCACCAGTAATCATAATCATTTCAAAACAGCAGTCATTTCAAAGTATTTGCCTCATTTTAGTTCAATTGACATTCTTTTTCAAGAGAATTACTGTAAAGAAATGTCATTGTACCCAGCAGGGAAAAAAAGTTGTTACAATGCTTTTAGCTTATTTCAAATATCACTGTTCTTTTAGGACTGAAATGTCTCTTTCTGATGGTATCTGTGGAATTAAGTGATACATTTTAGGATAAACAAAATTCACATTGAAATAAAAAATTAAATATATAAATTTAATGTCGATATTTGCATTGCCAATCCCTGCCAATTCTTCTTTAATCCTGAACCTATCATTAATCCTGCAACTTCTCTTAAAGTTTTTTATTACCTGACAAAGACTCTCTTCTTGACCAGACTCTGGTCAGGATCCTCTGAACCCTGCTCTCCAATTGGTTTCAACAACTGGCTTATCAAAACAGTAGGTTCTCAGTACAAATGATTTCACATACTCCCCTTCCCGGTGTAACATACTAAGAGAATTAAACAAACACTAGTTCAAGTCTGCAGTCGGCTTTCCTAGAATGACCACAGAGCCCTTAAAGTGCCTACCCAAAAAAGCTCACTGTTGGAAGGAGAACTGACTGTTCTAGCCAAAATCTATTGATAGATAGATATGTTTTTTTTTTCTTTTGTGGTACTAGGGATAGAACCCAGGGGCATTCTACCTCCGGGCTATACCCCCAGCCCTATTTTATTTTTTTTTTAATTTGGAAATAGGGTCTCGCTAAGTTAATGAGAGCCTCGCCAAGTCCTGAGGCTGGCTTTGAACCTGTGATTCTCTTGTCTCAGCCTCCCAAGTACTGGGATAACAGGCATGCACCACCAGGCCCAAATGATAGCTAGGTTCTTGACCTCCTTCTTAGACCAGTTATTTGGGAAGACTTGCAATTATAAATCCATTCTCTGCCCCTTTGAGAGGTAAATCTTCGACCAACCAGAATCATCTATCTGCTTAAGGACAAGAGCTTTATCTGCTTAAGGACAAGAGCTTTGTCCTTTTTTTTTTTTTTTTTGCGGTACTGGGGATTGAACCCAGGGGCGTTTTACCTCCAAGCTACACCCCCAGCCCTATTTTTTATACTTTATTTTGAAACCGGATCTCATGAAGTTGCGGAGGGCCTCACTAAGTAGCTGAGGCTGGCAGAGAACCGGGATCCTCTGGTCTCAGCCTCCCAAGTGCTGGGATTACAAGCGTGCTCCACCACGCCCAGCCAAAGAGCTTTGTCTTTGAAATGCAAGTGTTTAAGAAGACAAGGCTCACTCTCCCTCCCAGGGCTAGCTCCTTTGCTCTGACTTGCTGCCACTGCCTCCTGTCCTAAAGATGGTTTATGGCAGAAGGCAGAGAAGTTTATTTCTTCTCCTTATACACACCAGCTAACATGCCGATGGCCTATTCACATGGATCAGCCTCCATGAATGTCATTTAGTGCCTTTCCCTTCGCACACCCCAGCCTTTTAAAAGTCCTCCCCTTTATGTTTCAGTGAAGTTCAGTTCCCAGGGAACTCTCTTCCCTGCCACAATAGTTATTAATGAATAAAATCTTGCCTTACTGCTTTAGTGTCCAACTTTATCTTCGACATAACCTTATAATAAGGATAAACACTTGACTCTACTTTTGAATTATTCAAGTCCCTTCTCATTTGTTTTTTGGGTACATATCTCTTTCTTTTGAAATAATTAAAAATTCCCCTGAAAACAAAAGCCTCTTCACTAGGGTTAAGAGATTTATATTCCTGAGTTCTCTTCTTCCTTATATATATTGCTTATAAACATAGAAGACAATCAAATTCCTTGTCTAGTATTTGTTTTTAGTTCCCATTGTTCTAACTCTCCTATGTCTTTTTTTCGGGGACACGGGTATTGAACCTGGGGGTTCTAACTCTGAACTACACCCTCAGCCCTTTTTATATTTTTATTTTGAAACAGGGTACTAAGTTGCCCCATAACCTGGGATCCTCCTGTCTCAGCCTCCCAAGTACTGGGATTACAGGTGTGTGCCACCACGCCCAGCTTCCCATGTCTTTGCCTCTTAAAGGGACTGGGGGCGGCCTGTGTCTTTCAGTATCCTATGGTGCTGCAGTCAAGAGAAAACTATCTTTTCATCCTCACTGGTACTTCTACAACTAGCTCTCTTACATCTTTCTCTTTCTCTAATCCTTAGAAATGTTTGAGCAAAGCTGATTAGCTGAAGAAAACAGTCACTTGAAAAGATAGAAATGATTATCAATTTTGAAGTAGACAAATAAATTCAGAAGAAAAAAAAGAGAGAGAGAGAGCGAGAGAACTCTTCTACTTTCCCAATTCAGAAAGTGAAGGATAGGGGGAAAAATTTCTCATCATTCTCTTTATCTTTGGTAATGTCTGTATTTTCTCTCCCTTGCCTTTTACTTCATTTAACTCAAGGGGTGGAGAAAAGATGGGAAGGCACTAATAGTTTCCAGTACCTGTATTGCATCAGGCATTATTACCATGGTTACCTGACAGACATTATTGCTTCCATTATAATTATGAGGAAACTGACATTTTGAGAAATTAATTGAAATAATTGAAGAACAGAATTTAAGCTTGGCGAAGTCTAGACTCTTTCCGTAATTAGACACTTTCTCTTTTATGAGTACTGATAGTTTCTTGTAGAATTATATTTACAACCTTCATGAGCAAGCTTCATACAATGATATTCTTACAACCTTCATCAGCAAGCCTTTGGCCAGTCCGCTCCATTAGGACAATAAGCTAGAAAAATATAGCCTGCCATCGTTTTGTTGTAAACTTTTTATTATTGTATTATTATTATTATTATTATTATTATCATTATTATTTTGTGTGTGTGTTTGTGTGTGTGTGTGTGTTTCTGGGGATTGCACTCAGGGGCATTCTACATATGAGCTACACCCCCAGCATTATTTTATTTTTTATTTTGAAACAGGGTCTCACTAATTTGCTGAGGCTGACCTTGAACCTATAATCTTCCTGTCTCGGACTCTCAGGTATTGGGATTATAGGTGTGTGCCACCATGCCTGGCTTCATTTTTGTTTACATTTTAGCCTTACTGAATGAAGACTATTGCATTTACTATTTCAAGGTTATTTTATAGAATTATGGAACCTTTGAAAGAAAGGATATTTTATTACATAAATTTTAAAAAGAATAACAGTCCTTTTTTATCACTCAAAATGCTATTAATGTTCAATTGAGATCAAAATATGATTACTTTGGGCTGAAATGCAGTTATTTCTCCTACTTTTGCTCAGTTAGCTTAGTCATTTCCTCCAGTCATTTTCTCACAACCTGGAGTCATCTCGTTATTGTTCTTATCTTACTGTAAACTCATCTTCATTACTCTACAGATGCCACCTTCAGTATTATCCAGAAAACATGCTTTAAAAAAAATCTCCCCACAGAGGAGACAATGCAATTTTATGTTTTGTTTGGCATAAGGGAGATGGCTAGTCAAAGTGACTTCAAAGCTCATTGAAATCATTTTATCTAGATAAGCATACTAAAGAAAGCTATTGTATGAGAACCAAAAACTTGTGAGAAAATTATAGCAAATTGGGTAATATTCAGTGTGTCTCATTATCCAGTCCCTTCTTTTTCTAGCAGAACTATTCTATCATAATGATTAGTAGGCATATCAAAATCTATAGAGTGGTAGTAAACTCCAGCCCACAGATCTGTAATAAAAAGGCTCCTGTGTTCTGAGTGATTCATTCATTGACAACAATAATCATTTCAATTGTGGGAAGAGCACTAGCCATTCAGAGACCGAAATGATGTGCACAACTCTACAATTATTAAACAAATTGGACATAGTCTAGTATTTTTTGTTTTCAGAAATGTCTGATCATATTTAAAACTTTTTGTATAGATCTGTAGTGCCTGAAACATGGAGGTAAATTCCAATGCCAAATTTATATTCGAAGGGAATGGAAAGAACAAATGAATACCACTATAATAAAGACTGCAAGGTTCTAATTTTCAGAGAGAAGCAAATGCCATTAAATCTGCAATACCGCACAGATCGCCTTCATCAGACCCATCGGGACAATCCCGTTCCCCATTGCAGAGTTTCTCTGGCTGCAGGCACACTGAAGTATCGTTAGCACAAGGGTATTTGGGTGGTCCACACAAGAAATTGTCGCAGTCTTCTTCGTCTGACTGATCTTCACAATCAATATCTCCATCACATACCCAGGCTTTGTTGATGCATCTCCCTTTAGAGAACAGAGACAGCAACATTGGATTGTTGTAATTAGGTCACTGTAATAATGAGTGGTCATTATTGTGTTTAGTCAAAGGCAGAATTACTTGCCATTAGTGAGAAATCTATTTGCTGATCGTTTGACCTTTTTTTCATGAAAGCATTTGAATACTTCTTGTTCTGGTTGACATGGTGCTCTTAAGATTTAGAGTTTGATACTTTCTTTAGTTCAGATTAATTTCCTACACTATTAAAAAAGTTTTCTGTGACTAATTGAAAGCTTAATTACAATGCTTTCAGAAGTAAACTTTAAGGATGCACGTGTATCAGTGCCTTTAAAGCCCTAAATTTAGATCAAAGCCATCAGTGTCTATCAGAAAACTAAATTTAGGAAAATACTTTATTTTAGAAGGACAAGTTCTCCACCTGTTTACTTTTTTTCCCCACTACTAGGTATGGAACCAAGGGGCACACTACCACTGAGCTATAATCCCAACCCTTTTTATTTTTTTATTTTGAGACAGGGTATTACCAAGTTGCCAAGGCTGTCCTCTAACTTGTGAGCCTCCTGCCTCAGTCACTGATACAGATGAGATTATAGACATGCACCACTACATATGGCCTTAGATATGCAGCAAATATAATACAATTATAAAATCTATCAAAGTTAAATAAAAACTAAAAGAAAATAAGAATTCAAAAAATAGGCAGTTGAGAAAATTATACAAAAATTGATAAATATATCTATGAGCATATAAGATAACAAATACCAGTTAAAATTTTCACCATACAAATAAAATATTTAGAGTTAAACTGCACATATCTGTATGACATTTACATAAAAATAATTTAAAACTGTAAGAGATACACAAAGGTTTAAATCAAGGTAACATTTGGTCTTAGAGAAGGTTACTCATGGTAAAGATGTTAATTTACTCTAAATTAATATAATTCTTCCAAAAAGTAAAAATAATATTGCAACCTTACTAATTTATCCTAAATTTATAAAAATAAACTTCAAAAGTTATTAGGAATCTTAAAAAAAATAAAGCCAGGTATGGTAGCTCATGCCTGTAATCCCAGTACTTGGGAGGCTGAGACAAGAGGATCGCAGGCTCAAGGACAGCTTTAGCAAGTAGTGAGACTCTCATCAACCTAGTGAAACCCTGTTTCAAAAATAAAAATAGGGCCGGGCGTGGTGGCGCACGCTTGTAATCCCAGTACTCTGGGAGGCGGAGACTGGAGGATCCGGGTTCATGGCCAGCCTTAGCTCGCTCTCTCTCTCTCTCTCTCTCTCTCTCTCCTTAGTGAGGCCCTCCGCAACTTCGTGAGACCTGGTTTCAAAATAAAGCATAAAAAATAGGGCCGGGGGCGTAGCGCAGAGGTAGAATGCCCCTGCGTTCAATCCC
>PVJS01016208.1:0-37796 GCA_004027185.1 Glis glis
ACCCTTCATTTTTTGTGATTGGCTAATCTCACTTAACATAATGCTCTCCAGATCTTTCCATTTTCTTGCAAATGCTGTTATTTTGTTCTTCTTTATTGCTGAGTAGAATTCCATTGTGTGTATTTCCCATAATTTTGTAATCCATTCATCTGTTGATGGACATCTAGGTTGGTTCCATAATTTGGCCACTGTGAATTGTACTGCTATGAACATGGGTATGCATATATTACTGTTGTTTTCTAGTTTCAATCCCTTTGGTATGATACCCAGTAGTGGAATAGCTGGATCATCAGATAAAATTTTAATATTCTGAAGTAGGTGTCATTGAGGATGAAGTTATGCCATAATGCTTAGGATTGTTGTATATCAGCAAACAACAATTCCTCATTTTTACTCTCACAAGCAATGAAAAATAGGGAAAAGACTCTAGAATTTTAAAATTGTATTATGACTTAACTCTTAGCTTTACCTCTTACTAGCTGTGTGATCTTGGGCATATTACCTAACCTGTTACCTTGCCACATGGAGATAAACTTGTCCTGGTTCCATCTTTAGAGACTGTGTGTGTGTGTGTGTGTGTTACCAGGAATTGAATCCAGGGGCATTCTATCTCTGAGCTACACCCCCAGCCCTATTTTATTTTTTATTTTGAAACAGGGTCTAAGTTGCGGAGAGCCTCACTATAAATTGCTGAGGCTGGCCTCGAAACTGCAATCCTTCTGTCTCAGTCTCCCAAGTATTGGGATTACAGGCGTGAGCCACCACACCTGGACTAGAGATACTTTATAAGGAATAATGTATTATCCTTCATGAAGATCTCTCCTGATAAGTCCAAGCTTTATCTATGATTTCTTTAATGCAGTCCAGGGCCTCAGAACCTCTGGGAACTCAATAGAGAGTGTAGGATAAAGTTTGTGTGCTTTTAAAATTTCGAATGATTTGATTCATTAAAATGTCCATGGTTTTACATAGTCCTTTTTTTTAAAACGAAAGGAATGAATCTTTAATGGCAGACATATATACATTATGGCAGATATGTGAAGGTAATTTTTTAAAGTTGGGATAACTTTTTATGATTATCTTTCAGGAGTAATATACAGATAAATCAACCCTTTTATGAATATAGTAGTCCATATATTTGTGAGGAGATACTCTCAAAGACCCTCCAGTGAATATCATGGATAGTATTGAATCCTATATAGACCATTTTTTCTTATTCCTATATAACTATGATAAAGTTTAATTTATAAATTAAGCACAGCACAAAGCTAACAATGATAATAAAATAGAACAAGTATAAAATATACTATAAAGAAGTTATTTAAAAATCTATATTTTTATTTCTTGAAATTTTTATTTAATGTTTTAATACCATGCTTGATCGTGGGTAATTAAAATCACAGAAAATGAATTTGTGGATAAGGAGGGGGACTACTGAATTTTTTTCTGCCTCATTAGACACACACACACACACACACACACACACACACACACCCATAGAGGCTGGAGAAAAAGGTGTATAATTATCAAAATAGGGCAAAAATAGGATTCATCATCTTATATGATTATTATCATTCTTAATGGTTTCCATTTAGAACCAAGTTTATTTTCCTTTCTGAGTTTGAGAACTCAATTGAAAACAGTGAGGGATAAGTAGTCCCTCTTATAGATCTTAAGAAGTGGAGTTGAGAACACTAAAATTTCTGTGAACAGCAGCAGACCATCCCCAATTTATCAAGCTGGACTGAGGCCAACATTTGCAGCTGCTCTTTCTTCTTGTCTTTGCAGAAGCAGTTTGTCTGAGGAATCAGTAGGATTCTCTATTTCTAAGGGGGGATGTGCTTCTTTTGAATTAGTCTGGAATTAAGATATTTATCACTAAATATTTTCAAATGCTCACTTTTAAACTTCCTCTTCCTTTAAAAAACATTTTATCACTCCCTTTGGAGGGTCTATGGAAGGGAGTTGGGTTGTAAGATAATCATAGTGGTAATCATGAGTGATAAGAAATGGATTCTTCCATGTGTGGGCCAGATGTGTAATGTTGCTGGGAGGTGTAACATTAGATTTCCTCTGTTTCTTGTTATTCTGAAGTGGGGGAGGATGATAAACAAGTAGATTCAGAAATGGAAGGCATTGAAAAGCTGGAACTTGTTGACCAAGTACTGGACAGTTATAAAAGGTAGAATCTCTTTTATAGAAAAACAGTTATTGAGTAGTGAAATGTTGAAGAAATTTTGGTTGGTGCAATAGGGGTAGAACAGAGTCAGAGGTGTTCTGATAAATGTTTAGCAGCGAGTTCTCTCCACAGAGAAAGTCCCTGCTTTGTAGCATTTGCTGATATTTGTGCAGTAAATACTCCCAAGATGGCTGGTTTTAAGCTACTAGTGTGATGTCAGGTGGCTCACAAAATTTCTGAAGATTTAACATTTGGCTCTAGCAAGCTGGTACAAGCTGGATTCAGTACACTATTGGCAGAGTAGAAGTCAAAATGTGCTTTTGATTTTTTTTCTTGCTGGAATTCTCCACTACAGATGGAAATGGATTAGTGGAATAAAGTCTATTGGCACAGGGTCTTGGGGATATTTGGATATTGGGAAGTCAGAAAACTGGCTGTATCTCTGGTTTTTCTCTGACTTTACACATGAGTTGTTGCAGGTAGTAGCATTCTGAGTACAGGTGAGTGAGTACAAAGTCATTGTGATTTTTGTGGACCACCTGAATGGTTCTGAGGACTGGCCAGGAGAGCATCATGATGTCCCTAGGGCCAGTGATGGTGTATACTGTGTTCTTGCAGAATGGGATACCAGTTTCTTTTTTGTCTCTAGGGATTCCAGAGAATACATGTTTATTCTGTTATCATTGAACATTTGTTCAGTGGTAACATAAGATTACCTCTATTAGCTTGGGGGGGCATAGACCTATACTGATTTCTGCATCCAGATGTGCTGGATGCAGAAATCAGTATAATAAGAATCCCTCCTTCCTTTATCTACTTTTCCTTCCAAGAAAGCACATTTGTATGGTAACCTGTCAAAAAATGGTGAATGATGAAGTTCTTAGAGTTTCTCAGTTGTTCCAGGTGGCAGAGGTAGATCTTAACACATCTCCAAGGGGTACCTGGTTTCTTGCGGATAGACTTCCATGCCTTGAAGATACCATCATGGATCACATGTATTAGCTGCTGTAACTGACTGTTGCTGACACCTATTTTCTGGATAAACAGGAAAGGAAAGAGGTTGTTAGAGCTGGTGACATCCTGGACAGAATGGTCTACATGGCTATTTTTTGGAGGGTGTTGAAGACCAAATCTAAACTATCAAGTCCAAACCATCTGTCATTTTAAGATAGTTGCTTTAAGGTTGAGAGAGGGAGCCAAATAGGGAGTGACAACAGGAGTAGAGAAATCAGGAGGTGAGGATGGGGGTCAGTGGAGTAGAGAAACAGAGAGGGTTCTGGAATCATTCTGTAAAGGGATACACAGGCAAAGTGTTTGGCTTTGCAGGTCGTAGAGTCTCCATGACAAGTTTTGGCACTACAGCAGCCATAGACAATAGGCAAAGAAATGGGAAAGCTGTGTTAAAATGAAACAACAAAAACAGAAGGGGGATTGGCTTTGACTACAGTTTTCCAACCCCTATGGCAGAGGATAAGTGCAATCCCGTGTGGTGGCTCCCGAGGAGGCTCTTCATTGGTGTGTGTACCATCCTGGTTTATTTAAAGGGCACAGAGTGGGATATGTTGGAAAGCATACTGTGTCCAGCTCTTTCTTGGCCTTATCTCAGGTTATAATATTGTCAAGGTGGAAGGGTTGATACTTCAACTCAGGATCACAGGGTCCTTGGCTTATGTGAAGGAAAAGAATTCCAGCATGTGCCAGAGACACAGACAGAGATCTATTGAGGAAAGTAGGAAATACATTTAAGGGAAAATGAGAGTCACTCCAAAAGCGAGAGAGGTGCTTTTGGGAGTGCAGGGCTCTTCTTTTATAGGAGATTTTTGTGAGGGGTGAGTAGGAGGAGGGATGTGAGAATGACCTCAGTTTAGTAGTCACAAGGTGATTTAGGATGTTCCTGTCGTCTTTCAGGTCCCGACCTTCACTGTCTTAGCAGGAATCCATTTTGTTTAAACTGCCCAAGGACAGCCAACAGTGTCCAAGGACATTGCTCTCTTGAATAGCCCCCAAGGAGATTCGTTTTTGGTGTTACCTCTGTTCTCAGGTCAACAGACACCTCCCTGAGGATAGCTGACATAAACTTCTGGGTATAACAGACCTTGCCACAGGTTTCCATATTGAAGTTACATTTTCCTTGTTCCCCCTTATGTCTCTTTTGTACCTATGTTTTTCTACCTCAATACCTTCCATGATGCTAATGAAAGCAGAAGACTTCAAGAAATGATGCCCAACGGTCAGTGTTCAGTATAAAATCATTCCTGTGTTTAAATTCTCTTATGAAAACTATGACAACTTGTGTGGAGAGAGGAGAAAAAGACATTTAAAAGAATTTTGTTAGTTCCAGTTTTAGAAGAAAGATTGGATTTTTCTTCCTTTAAAATTTTTTCTCTTTTCTAAAAAAATGGGAAATAAACTATGCACTTCTGATGAAACAGAACACACTGTTTTTACTTTCATTTTTTGAGGAGATTTTTATTAGCAGTTAGTTACTAGATATGTTCTTGACAGGAGATATGGGCATTGGCTACCTGCACCTATAATTCTAATGGAAAAATCTTCCCACAAGCTCAGCTGAAGGGCAAAAGTGCCGTATTTTAGATGTGCGACACTCTCCAAATATTTGGATCAGGATTGGACAATGGCTGTAGTAATGACTTTATTAGTTATCTAGGGCTACTGTAAGAAAGTACCACAAACTGCCTAGCTCAAAATAACAGAAATGTGTTCCTTCACAGTTATGGAAGTTAGAAGTCCAAAATTAAGGCATTAGTAGGAAGGATCCTTCATTGCCTCTTTCTGCATCTGGTAGCCCGAGGTCTTTCTGGCTTGTGGAAGCATAAATCTACTCTCTGCCTATGTATTTACAAGGCCATCTTCCCTCTGTGTCTAAATCTTCCTCTTCTTATAAAGACACCAGTCATAATGGATTAAGGGTCCACTCTAATGAAGTCAACTTAACTTGATTACATCTGAAAACGACCCCCTTCCCAAATAAGATCACATTCAGATGTTGGGGATTAGGACTTCAATATGTTTTTTTTTTTTTTGAGGACACAACTCAATATATAATAATGACCAAATAGTTATGAATCAAGACTGAACACAAAAGAATGAAGTGAACCAACCTTATTCCCTGTCTTGGGACTCAGAATTGATAGCAAAAAAAGGGAATTCATTTTGTGAAGGGACATCATCAACCAGGACCAGACAAAATGGAACTATAAAGGAGTATGAAAGATATTCAGTGGTGGAGACAGTAAAGAGAGATATGAGAGATGGTGTACAGAGAGAAACAAGGAGTAAGAGAGAGAGACAGATGCAAAGAGAAAGGGTTGTTTGCACGGCAGCTTTAGTTTTTCTACTGAGCTGTTTTTTTTTTTTTGGTACTTGGGATTGAACCCAGAGTTATTTTACCTCTGAGCTACACCCCAGCTCTCTTTATTTTTTATTTTGAAACAGGGTCTCACTAAGTTGCTAAGTTGTCATCTGAGCATTCTTATAGTTAACTTTTCCCCCCACCTCCAGATGATGATATAACTGAAGTGACTTTTTGTTGCATAAAACCACAATAACCCCTCCCTAAAACCCTGTTTTTTGTCCATAAGACTCAGGGAGGTAGCTTTAAGTAGGAAGGTGGGAAGAAGGAAGAGAAGCAAGCAAAGAGCAGAAGCTGCCAATTCCTTTATTTCCTTCTTTGTTTGTGTCTTGCTGCTAATCTTTGTGCTCTGCTATGGATTCTCATAGGCAGCATTTGTTGGTAAAATCACACTGACCTTCAAATCCAGTTAGAGCAAAGGATAAGAAAAGCTCGTATTGATATTACATCCCTTTATTAAGCCATGCATCTCTCATTCTCTTGGGCTTAGCTAGACCAATAGAAAGATAAGTAAACTCACACACCACACCAAGCTTGTGTGCACACACTCATTTTTGTCTTTCAAATTCACTTTCTGGTCTTAACTAAAATCCCCCTTTCAATGCATATTTTGCACAAGATGAATTGTTTGCTAGGTCAATAAAAGACAGGGTGATGGAAATACCAAATATTACACATTTCTTACTATGCCCTAATATACATACCAGCACATTTTATGTCAGAAGCAATATCTCAGGCATATCCTAGACTTGCTATTTAGGGTAGAGAGCCCAGCTTCAGGATGACAGCATACTCTTCCCCATCACTGGAGACTAAAGTCACTCTCTCCTCAAGTATATACATATATGAGTTACTAAGTTAACTATTAATGTTAATATTAATATTTTAAAATTTGTGTGAAATATTCTATAGGGATAGCAAAATAAATTTCATGCAGACTCAGCTCTTCTTCCCAATCAATAGAGATAATCTTGTGGTTTTTCAACTTTCCAAGAAGGTGGCCTTTAATAGTCTCTTCAATTAAAGTTTCCTGTGTCAACCTCCAGAAAAATCTAAAAAAAAATTATTTCTTTTTAATGCATTTTGTTGGCATTTTAAAACCTAGTTCCAGGTAGGAAAATCCTTTTTATCTTAAAAGCTTTCAGGATGGAAACTTTTTGTCCTTATTTTCTGACGATAATGCCTTTATTTTTGTGACTTTCATTTTGAAGTAGTAGGGTTAAATTGAATCCTAATGTGTATTTGCTACTTTTGACCTTGTCAAGCAATTTCCATCCTCATACCTTTATCTTCCAATGTGTGACAATGTTCTATTTAAGGTGTATGGGTGTTCCATTTCATTGAGAAACCTTTTACCAATTGCCAGAATTCTTTTATGTGAACCTTGACATATCTTACCAGTTCAATTGTAAAATCATAATCATGTTATCTGTCAGGATCTGATAATGATGTATGAGCATTGTCAAGAAGGAAGATACATCTCGGGGAAACAACTCTATTATACAGTTTCCTGGCACATTTAAATCAGTAATGATTTAACTAAAAAATAGTTCTGTTTTTAATAAAGCCAAATTATATTATTGAAATTCT
The DNA here is from genome assembly GCA_004027185.1 of Glis glis. NCBI lineage: Eukaryota > Metazoa > Chordata > Mammalia > Rodentia > Gliridae > Glis > Glis glis. Next base: position 7,143 of record PVJS01016208.1, read on the forward strand.
ATAGACCACATGGAGAAGTTATATTTTTGAAAAAATTAGTTTAATTAGACATTATCATATAAAAAAATCAGATACAGAATCATCACGAAGCACATTAATAAAATCAATAGAAAAATAAGGTGCCAATAGTTGTCTTATGGTTAGAATATTCGATTAATTCTTTATAAATGTAGATTTTCAGCAGGGCGTGGTGGCGCACACTTGTAATCCCAGTACTTGGGAGGCTGAGACTGGAGGATCCGGGTTCGTGGCCAGCCTCAGCTACTTAGTGAGGCTCTCTGAAACTTAGTGAGACCCTGTTTCAAAATAAAGAATAAAAAATAGGACTGGAGGGTGGAGCTCGGAGGTAGAATGCCCCTGGGTTCAAGCCCCAGTACCGGAAAAAAAAATGTAGATTTGCCTTTGATCATTTCTTTACTTCAACTTTATCCTTATGCTAAAGCTAAAGAAACCTATGGTACAATGAAGCCCACATTTTTCTTTCACTAAGTTTCATTTAGGGGAAAAATGGAAAATAAATGAAAAGTAGGTTGTAATTACCTCTAAAGAAACCCTCTTTGTTGTAGATTTTTTGTACAGATTTGATGTTATCATATTAAAAGGGAAGGAGTAATTGCTGCGTAATTAAATTTTCTCTCTCAGCTGCCACTGTCAATTTATTTTGTCTTATATTTTTAAAAGTTACTAGAAAATATATCCAGTGTTTGCTTTTTGAAAAACCAAGCCTGGACAATAAATCAAGTACTATGCCAAATTTTTATTTCATTGTATAATTCATGAACTCTAGAGCCCCCCCCCACCTCGTTTTTAAAAAGAAAAGAAAAGCAGGGTCTCTATTTAATAAGCAGAAAAAACCAGGTTCTGGAAGCAGATGACCTGGTTTTACTTCTTGTCTTTCACTTAGCTTTATGATCACAAGCAAAGTGCATAATCTCTCTTTACCTCAGTTCCCTCGTATGCAAAGTGAAAACTAAAATGATGTGATTTCCCCTCATAGGATTAAAAGAAGGTCTGGCAAAAGATGGTATTATGTGTTAGCTCTTACTGTCATTTACATGATGAATAGACAACCTGCTCCTCATGGCAAACATTTGATCCTGCACACTTAACTGGCAAACTCATTTGTTATTTGTCTTCCGCATGGCCACTGTGTTACACCAGCTAGAATATAATGGGGATGACCTCCCTTGGGACAGAGCTTAGTGTTCTGCAAGAATGATGTCTCCTGTTGCTGTGTAATTTTGAGGCCTTGATCCATCTGCTTCCATTTTTTAACCCATCAAAGCAGCCCATCAATGATGGACAAAACTTCCAAGTCACATTAGGAAGAGTAATTTCCTATCGGTTCCAGAAAAGGAGATGAAAATATTCTTCTTTTATAGAAAAAGTAAAAAGAAACAAATATTATGTCTACAGAGACACAACAAAATCATGCTAAGCAGTGTAGTTTGATATTTTGTAACTCATCTAAACAGGGGGTGCTATTCTGGGAAGACTGCAGAGCACTGTTTGTGCAGTTCAGGTGATGGCTAACTGCTCTCGGGAATGAACGCAACCCAAGGCTTTGGCTCTATTACCATTGCAATATTTCCACTAGGTGTCCCGGTTAATGGATGTTGCTTTCAGATGTGTATCTTTTACAGGGCAAAGGAGGGTAAGATATTTCGTTTCTTGTTCTGTAATTTAGGACTTTGACTCTGTGATCCACAGCGATGCAGTCAGTCTCTGCATTAGCATTTCAGAGCTCACCCATAGACATCAAAACCCAAGAGACATTGATACTCAGTTGGACTAAATTCAGAGGAACACTTTGAACTTGAAGGTGCAGGAATTTGTGCTTATTTTTTTGTTTCAAAATGATAACCACCTGCTGCCTTGCTAGAGTTTTGTTTCTTCCAGTCAAAATAATGTAGCTCTTAAAAATTCATTTTCTCTACTGAGAAGCAGAACATTAGGAGAAAATGTTCTTTTCTATTTCTTTAGTTTTTGTTTGTTCCCCAAGTTGATCACCAAACCCTAGGGGTAAAGAAATTTAATTCAATCATCATAAATATAGCATGAGGCACATTTAGGAATTTTCTAGTTTATAATCCAATCACATGATCGTTTTCTGGCCAAAAAGAGACTGTTGCCAGCAGCTCTGAGAAGACATCCGAAGTTTCCTTTTTATAATTTTACATTGATAACAATCACTTGCAAAAATAGCATTTGAAAGATGAAGTGCTTTTCCATATTTCCTCAAAGAACAGTGAAATTACTATGTGCAAATGTTTATAAAGATTTTAATTAGCACCTTTGAAATTTATGTAGAGATCTGTAAACACATGGTAGATTAAAACTTGAAAAGTGTTTTTGAAACCTTTATAGTGCACAATACTTTTAATTAAGACCTAACACCTCATTCTTACTATATTACTTCTAGAAACTTCTGTAACCCTGTATCCTAGCTTCTGCTCTTCCTTTCTGTCCACATTTTTTTTACTACCCCTTTCCAGCTGCCTTCTGCATTAGCTTGTCACTCTATCATGGACTATCCATGACTTTTCCTGCAAAAGTTTAATTTTTCCCCTGCCTATCTTGGACTCCATAGTACCCTTGACTTATCATGATATTTTTCCAATTAATAAAATTATTTTGGGTCTACAACCTATATTTGCTAAATTCTCTGCTCTTGTATTGCTGGAGAAAGTCATGCTGATTAGGGGCTCCACAAACTCGTGGATTATAATCTTTGATGGACTCTCAGCAAACTGCTAACCAGCTGCTCTGGCTGATAGTCACATTCCTCAGAGCTGTCATTCCAGTTGGTTTCTCTCTCTTCAGACCTGGAAGCCCATCCACAGCCCCTGTCTTTCATCCTCATCAGAATTAGTAATACTATTCTGAACAAAAGTCCAACTCGTTTCACAACTCATATTCTCTCAAGTATTTTCCACCTTACATTTTCTTGTATCTTCACTATCATCTTATTCTTTATAAATTCTTAATTCTTATAATGAAGAAAGAAGGCCTATTTTCCTTCTCAAGGCTAACAGTTTATCCTCTGCTCACAATCCCATCCCTTTGGTGGAACTTTCTCAAATAATTATTCTGTTTATTTCACATTTTCAAGCACTCTGTTTCCAGTTTCTTTTATTGTTTCTGCCAACAACACACTTCTACCTTCCCTTTAAACTGCTGCTTTCTATATCTTTCTTTTTCAGTTGTGTTCTATGCCCAATAAACTTTTAAAATCCTTCTGATTCCATGAACACTTGGTATCTGATGTGTAGCATTCTATTGGGAGAAATATCCTCTTTCGAGGCACAATCTTTTAATTGTAATGAATTATCTTACTTAAAAAATAAATCGTATATGTTTATGTGTTTGTTATCCCCCCAAACAATAATCTAAAGCCCTTGAGGATAGAGACTGTAATTGGCTGGTTCCTCACCGTGTCTCCTGTATTATCCTGGCTGGTGCACTCCACAAACTCTGATAATGATTTTGTTCAATATTAATATTATTGAGGCCACACATTACTCTGGGGCCATCTTTATCATCTTTCATCTCCACCACAAATCCAGTCAGCCCCCAATTTCTTGTTCTACAAACTCCCATATGTTATTTCCTTTCTACTTCTTTTTCATTTCAGCTTTCTTTTTCTCTTTTTTCTTTATTGTGGCACTGGGGCTTGAACCCAAGGGTATTCTACCTCTGAGCTATACCTCCAGCCCTATTTTATATTTTATTTGGAAATAGTATCTCACCAAGTTGCTGAGGGCCTAAGTTGCTGAGGCTGGCCTAGAATCTGCAATCCTCCTATCTCAGCCTCCCAAGTCCTGGGATTACAGGCATGTACCACCATGCCTGGCTTCATTTCAACTTTCTTACCTGGAGAATTTCCACAACATCTAGAGTCTCCACACTTCCTCTTATGCCTCTTGTCCAGTCCATCCTACATCAGCTCAGTGTAATCTTCATCTGAAGTCCCAGTTACTTTCAGTGGTTTCTGTGGAGTGTACCCTAAAATTGTAGGAGTTAATGCGGTTTGGCACCGAATGATCTTTATTGCCTTATTGCTTAATAATTTTCCACCTGATCTTTGTATTCCAAACACACTCCTCAGCTTGTATAAATATAAACAAATAAAAATATAAGTATATCAATAAACATAAATACCTTCCTCATCCAGTTCTTCTGGAATTCCTCCTCCCTTCAGCCACCTAACTCATCTGTCAAGACTTAACCCAAAAGCTACCTCTTTAAGCAAGGGCTGTCAGGGCTTCTCAAGTGAGTGACCTCTTTCTCCTTTAAATTCTCATATTTTGCATTCTCTTCACGACATGCCACACATTATATATTTATTAAACACATTTGTGTATTTTTCTTTTGCTTACTAAATTATCTATTAATCGAGTATAGGAATATTGTCATATCTTGTATATTTCCCAAGTCTTCAACAAAGCATCTTTTCTTCTTTAGCTCTATTGAGGCAAAATTTACACCCCATGAAATCCATTTTAAGTGTATAGTTTGATGGATTTTTGTAATTGTATACAGCTATTATATGACAGCCCATACATAGGATGTTTCTATTACTGTAAAAAATTTCTGTATACATCTTTGAAATCTATCCTGTTCTGTAATCCCCAGCTTCAAGCAATTCCCTGTCTTTGTGGAACTACAGTTTTGCCTTTTCCAGAATTTATATAAATAAATTCATAGCATTTATAGTCTTTTGGGTTTGACTAATGTTTGAGAGTCTTTTCAGTGTTTCACATTTTAATTAATTTCAGGTATCAGTATTCTTTTTTATTGTTGAGGATGAACACAGCACAATTTATTTATCATTCATAAGTTGATGGAATTTTGGTTGTTTCCAGTTTTGGGATATTGCAAATAAACCTGGTATAAGCATTCAGGTACAAGTTGTGGTTTGAACATGTACTTTCATTTATCTTGGGCAAGTACTTTAGAGTGGAATAGCTAATTCATAGGGTAGATGTGTGTTTAGCATTTTAAGAGACCTTAAGAAGATTTCAATAAGTGTGGAGAAGGCTTAATAGAGTATGTTGCCATACACGGAGTGCTATTTAACACTTAGAACCAGAAGAAGGCACAAAGGCACATCAGGAGACTGAGCGCAGTCAATCTAGTTAAAAGTCACAATCCCTTGCTCAATTCTGGGACTGGAGCCAGCGTTCAGATCTGGAACCCACTGTATGAAAGGCAGCCTCGTTCCTAAGAGAAAAGTTGCAGCAACTGTCCAGCAATTGTATATATAATGATTTTCCCAGTTCTTCCCCCAGAAGAACCTGTGCCATTTACTCAAATGACTCTATATTGAAGAGAGAAAAGCACGCAGATGTTTCAAAGACTATTGGACAGAAGAAGGAACTGAAATGGATACTTGGGAGTCTGAGCATCAACAGGGCTGCCCAGTTAGAGCAGTTGTTTGTGGAATTCATGAAGTTCTGACTAAACCCAGTTTCTAATGGGACTACTGAGTGGAAGGATCTATTCACTGATCACTTCAGGAAAGTATAATTGGGATCAACATACTTGGTGGTTGTAATAATACTTTCACTAGGTCTGCCAAACTACACTCCCAGTCCTTTTTTTATTTTTTGTTTTTGAAACAAGGTCCTGCTAGGTTGCTGAGAGTCTCACTATGTTGCTAATGCTGTTCCTGAACCTGCAAGCCTCCTGTCTCAGCTTCCCAAGTACTGGAATTACAGATGTGCATCATCACTCCTGCCTCCTTATTTTCTTTTAATGTTCCAGTCTGGCTCCTTCAGAGACTGATGAACTCTGAAGGAAAATGTAGATCAGTGCAAGTTCAACCACATAGTAACCTCAATTACAGCTGTTGTGCCAGATGTTTCATTGTTTCTAGAGAAGATGTATACAGCCTCAGCTACATGATACTAGGGCATGGGGAATACACTTTTTTACATTTTATAAGAAAAGATGTTCATGAACAGTTCCTATTTACATGGAATGCATAAATATTTACTAACAGGTTTTCTCTACCTAAGACCAAGTTAGCTCATCCCCCTCTGACAATGGGGTATGAAGATATCTAGGTAGTCTAGGTAGTTGTATCAATAACAGCATGCTGATCGGGTAGGATGATCAAGAGGTGGCTAATATGATAGAGGCCTGCACCTGGACACACCCCATCCTCCTCTTTTGGTCTCAATACAGATCTTTTCCTCTTCTATTTGAGGCCAATTAATTCACCTGCCTATAGAGAAATCTTGATTTATTGATCATACTTTCTCTGTCCTGATCATCTCAAATAGGTCCTTCTCATCAAATTAAAACAAAGCAACCCTTTCTTTATCCCCAATTTCCCTCCAGCTACTGCACTTTTCTTCTCTGCCTAGCTCCTGGAAAGGGTTGTCTACACTCATTTCCATGCCTTTACCCTGCTCCATTCCATAGTCAAAAATTTTCAATTTAATTTCAGTCCACATCATGTATGGAAAACACGCTATCTATAGTGTCAACAGTAGCCTCCATGTTACTCAATGTGGATAATTTTAGTCAGTCTCTGATGACTTACCAATGGCATTTGATAATATATTCCAACTGTTATGATTTGGATCTAAAACGTCCACCAAAGGCTGTGTGTAGAAGGCTTGGTCTCCAGCTGACGGCACTACTGGGAGGTGGTGGAACGTGTAGAAGGTGGGGCCAAGTGGGAGGGAGTTAGGTCATTGGGGGCGTGTCCTTTCCTTGGCCTCTTCCTCTTTCTCTTTCTGTTTCTCAGCTGCCATGAGGTGAGCAGCTTTGCTCTACCATGTGCTCCCTGCTATGATGTTGTGCCTTGCCTCCGGACCATAGCAACAGAGCCAGCTGACTGTGAACTGAAATCTCTGAAGTTCTGAGCCAAAATAATCCTTTCTTCTTTTTAAGTTGTATATATCAGGCATTTTGTCACAGTGACAGAAAGCTGACTAACACACCAATTTTGCAATCATCTTGAGCTCCAGATTCGTAGAATCAACTGCCTACTTCACATTTTTACCTGGATGATTCAGTCATCTTAAACTCAAATTATTTAGATAAAAAATTCATGCTGTATTTACCAAAATCTGTCTCAGTAGCTCCAAAAATCCAGGAACTGAACCTTGACATTTCCCTCTCTCTCATTCCCAATATCTGATCTACTACCTGTGGAGGTTCCACCCAAAGTTTCTCAAATGTGTCCCCTTTTCTTCTTTTCTACTCTCTTTGCCCTTGTTGAAGCTACCTTTCCTCTCACCTGGATTATTGTAACAGCTTCCTGTTGTACTTTCTCTTGTTCTCAATTTTGCTCTTCCAGTCTTTTCAATATTCTGTAAACAGAGTGATTTTTTTCAATATTCTGTAAACAGAGTGATTTTTTTCAATATTCTGCAAACAGTGATAGAACGCTTTAGAAAAATAAAACCCCAAGTACCTACTGTGGACAAATATGCTTTCCATGGTTTGCCCTTACTCCAAGCTTTTATAATTCACTCACCCATACCTTTCCCATAGGTGGTGCTGGCCCTTCAACCACCAATTATACAGGGAAGGCTTCTCTGGCCACCTCAGTCACATCTCCCTATTAAATGCTCTCAGTACATACACATTGTTCTGTTTGTTTATAACACATGTGACTACAAGTTACCATGTGTCAAACACTACTATCAATATTTTAAATAATTAATATTCATAATAATCCTATGGAATAAATACTTCTTTGTGTGGTACTGGGGATTGAACCCAGAGGCATTCTACCTCTGAGCTACACCCCCAGCCCTATTTTAAAATTTTTATTTTGAAACAGGATCTCGCTAGGTTAATGAGAGTCTCACTACTTGCTATGGCTGTCCTTGAACCTTCCATCTTTCTGTCTCAGCCTCCCTAGTACTGGGATTACAGGTATGTGCCACCATGCCTGGCTTGGAATAAATACTTTTAAATAATATGAGTAGCAATGAAAACAGTGGAATCAGTTAAATATCAAACTATTGTCATGCCCATGCATTTTGGATTTTAACTTCCCTTCATATGTATACTTGGCCTTGGAATTTTGTTTGGCTAGGTTAAATTATTTCAGAAAATTTTTGAATGAACATTAGGTAGAGGAATTTGAAATAGGTAATGAATATTTTCATGACTGTACAACTTAGTAAATGAGAGGCTAGGGTAGAAAGATCAGCATTTCAGAAATGTTATGGAAGGTATTCATTTTTCATTCATGTTGAAAGTTTCATGAACCAGAAGTCATCTTCCCTTCTTCTGATTAATTATGAATTTAAATGCCTTGTCAAGCTAAAGCCAAGGGGTAGTAAGAGAAATTAACATTTTCCTGGTTATAAAGTAACACATGTTCATTACCTAGAATTTTAGAAATGTCAAAAGTTATTAAGAATAATTTAAGAATCATCCACTGCCAAATCTATCAAGAAAAGAAAAACTAGAATTAATATTTTTGTGCACAGTCTTGTAACACCTGCACACATTCATATAAATAAACAAATAAATACTATCTTTATGTACATATATACTAAATATAGAGAAATACATAAACATATGTGTATATGCGTGTATGAGTTTATGCACATTCAAAATTAGCATATTACTTGAAATTAGTGCTTGCTTCTCACTGTATATCAGAGCATATTTTTCTGTTATTCAATGTTTTTCAAAAACATGTTTAATGATCAAATAATATTTATCATTATCATTGGTTTCACCATTTTTCTCTTCTTAAATTCAGTTTTCTTTTAAATAATAGTTCAATATTTTTGAATGTACACATCCTTGTCCATGTCTCTGAAATTTTCCTCACGTTAGAGTTTCTGAAGTGAAAGAATGAACTTGTTAAGTTTCCTGGCTCATACTACCTGATTGCTTTCCAGAAAGGTTGTCGGTAATCTAACACTGCTAACAGAATCACACAAGGGTTTCTAGCCTAGTATGCCTTTACCAGCATTAAATATTGCTCTTAGAAACAAAATCTTTGATGGTCAGAAATTTTGATAGCCCTGTGTTAATAAGGGTTAATACATTTTGTTAATGCATGTGAAAATTACTACAAACTATACTCAGTGAAATTTGGGAAGTCCTGCTACAACTTAAAATCACTCCACTTTTGATAACGTCTAGAAATGATTCCTCCAGACATACTGACGTTTATTCTCAAAGTCATGTTTAAAAATGACTCATGAAGGCTTTATCTGTAACAGAAAAAGGTTGTAAGCAACTCAACCATCCATCTACAGGAGATTAGTTATATAAATATGGTCTAGCCATACCAGAGACTAGTGGATCAATTAGAACTCTTTGTTGAAAACAACAAATCTACTTCAAAGCAGCTTATACTATAAGAAAATATATTGAAAAATTAAAAAGCCAGAGTTAGAATGGACTTTAGGTGGCCTTCACTCCCTGGCTGCCATTGTCTCAAAGACGGAGCTTCTCGACTCTTCTTTCCACTGTATGTTACAGCACACATCTGGGTCCATTTCTGACTGCAAGATGATCTGTGCTTTTTCATCTCATGGAGAGAGGGAGCAACTCCCTGATTCCTCAAAAGACCTGAGCTTTGTTATTTGCAACCTGAAACAAATCTGTTGATCAGGTCCAGTATCCACTCCTGGAGACAGGAGTCTTACTCAAGCTTCAGTGCAGTCACATGAAAGAGATGGGAACGTGGAGGGAGGCCGAGAGGAGGTCCCCAGCTATGCTACGGTTTCTATGCAGTAATTAAAATATGAGTCACTTTATATATGCAGTGATATAAAATAAACTCTAAGATATAATTTAAGACTAAAACAACTAAAAACTACAGCAATTTATGCATACCCATGTTCATAGCAGTACTGTTCACAATAGTCAAATTATGGAATCAACCTAAGTGTCCATCAACAGACGAATGGATCACAAAATTATGGGAAATACACACAATGGAATTCTATTCAGCAATAAAGAATAACAAAATTATATCATTTACAAGACAATGGAAGGACCTGGAGAACATGTTAAGTGAGATCAACCAATCACAGAAAGAGAAGGGTCATATGTTTCATATGTTTTCTCTAATATGCGCAAGCTAGGGAGTAGTGGGGATATAAAAGGGACTCTAGACAATAGTGGAGAAGCCTCAGTGGAGTCAGGGAAGTGGTCTAAGGGAAGGGGAAGGGGAAAGGGAAGAATGAAGCTCATTAATGGAATTACTACCATCGACTATGTGTACACATGAGAATATACCAATGTCAATCTCAGTACTCTGTATTGGGGGGGAAGGGGAGGGGAGGTGCACCAAGTGCCGTGTGTATGTATGTTACTGTTAACTTGATTTTCACTGTGATGTGAGACTATAATGCACCAATAAAAGCACATTAAAAAAAGACTAAAACAATAAGAAGGTGCTCATTATGAACATACACACACACACGAACGCACCCTCACATATTTGCTTGTATATGCAGAGAATCTTTCCAGAAATGCACGAAGCAGCTGGTAGCATGGGTTACTTCTAAAGAAGAAAATTTGGGATAGTGGAACACATGACAAGAAACTTTCTGCCATATAAGGTTTTTATTATTGGGATTTTTACTTTGTATTACCTATATTAAATGAATGTATAAAAATCTGGTGTCTTATCCTACTTCTTATCTCTTGGAATATAGCAGGATTGAATATTTTCAAGCAAAAATTGTCCATTTGTATTTATTCTTTTTTTTGACTGTCAAATCTTTATATCTTCTTCTTAACTAACCCTCCCACTCTTGGTATCCAAAAGTTTGGTTGAGATGATAGATCTGACCTTATCAAATGCCTTTAGTATGAGAAGGATCACTTCAATGCACATACAATGCTGCCCTTACATTAATGTTGTAGAGTTAGAGAATATAATGGGAAATAAAAAAATGATCATGATCAATAGCATCAATTATAGATTACCATTCTGCCAGGCTTTGATAACTTCCAGACCATAAGCCTAGACTTAACCCAAGCATAAAGGGCTGCTGCTTACACTTATCCTTGTTAACTTCCTTTTCATAATTTACTGGAACTGGGAAAAAAGTATTCTATAACAAAATGTATATAGTTTAGTAATTGTACAAAACATTAGTTTAGCAAGATGATGTGAAATGTCCACTAATGTCTTTGGCCATATTTTTCTATTGGTGTGTGTGGTTTCCAGTCTCCAAGAAAGCCCCAGGGATCCACAGCTCTGATATTCATGCCCTGGTCTAGTTACCTTTTACTTTAAATTGGATTGGCCTTTGTGACCAATAGAGTATGGCAGAAGTGATAGAGTGAGACTCCCAAGACCAGGTCATAAAGACGCATGGCATGATTTGTTCTCTTAGATCCCTTGCTCTGGAGGCAACCAGCCATTGTGTCATGAAGATGCGCAAGCTGGGCTGTGAAGACACTCAGGTGGAGGGGAGCTGAGACCTCCACCAAGAGGCAGCATGGTGTGAGACCCAGCCCTGAAGCAGGCCCTCTAGTCACAGCCACAATATGACTGTGGGAAACCTCACGACAGACCCCAGCCGGGACTGCCCAGACAAGCCCCTCCCAAATCTGTGATCTGCAGAAATTGTGAGAGGTAAGCGATTATTATTATAATCCACTGAGTTATGGAATAATTTTTTATGCAGTAATATGCAACTAAGGCTGCACATGAGCATTTTTCTCATTGATTTGTTCAAGATCTTTACATTTTCAAAGATTATAGTTTGCCCTTCAATTTTCATGTTTTATTAGCATAGACTTTTAAACTTTTTATGCAGTCAAATATCTAATTCTTTAAATTAATGATTTATTTGACATCCAAACCCCTCACGAATTTTTAAAGAACTGACTCAAAGTTAATTTTCTTCTGCTTTATATATTTGAAACCAAAGATATTTTATTTTTGTTTCATGTCCCATTTCTTTCTAACAACTGTCAGAACAATGTGAAATAATAATGGTGATTGTAGATTTTCTCCTCTGATTCTTTGATTTTGATGAAAACCACTCCAGTGAGATACCATCCTAATATACATATTCTTCATTATGTTGAAAAAGATTCCTTTATTCTCAGTCTTCTTTTAAGAATAGGTAATATATATTGAATGCTGTCAAATGTTTTTTTCTGGAATTTATTGAAATGATCCTATTTTTGAAATATATTCTATGTAATGTGCTCTATGTTTACATTATGAAATGAATACTAAATCAACATTGCATTTCTGGGGAAAACAATTCTTATTTATGTAGGTAAATAATTTAATACTCTCTTAGGTTCTCATGTAAATTTTAAGAGAGTACACAAACTTACAACTGCACAAACAGAAAATTAGTATATTCATTAAGTATTTACAGAGTGTTCAGGTATTATATCAATACAGAAATTTATTATTTTACAATTCTGGAGGTCAGAAGTTTGAAATCAGTTTCACTGGGCTACAATAAATATCTCTAAGGCTGGCTCCTTCTAGAGGCTTCAGGGAAGAATCTGGTTGGTTCCTTGCCTTTTCTGGTTTATAGAGGCCACCTATATTCCTTGGTTCATGCTCCCTTCCTCCATATTCAGAGCCAGCACCATGTCATCTTCTCACCTCTCTGATCTCTGGTTTCATTACTTCATCTTTCTCTGACTCCAATCTTCCTGCCTCTTTTTTTAATGGGACTCTTATTATTGCATTGGGCCCACCTGAATAATCTAGGATATTCTCATCTCAAAATCCCTAGTTTATCATATCTCCAATGTCCCTTCTACTTTGTAAGATAATGTATTCACCATTTCTGGGGATTATGATGTGGCCATCTTTGGGGAGGGAGGTACATTATTTAGTCTATCATGTTTCCACTTGTTTTGGAACTTAATATTTCAGAAAAAGAATGGAAACCATCTTTAATTTCATTTAATCTTTAGTTATTTTAAAATATCTTTGTTATGGCTTAGATATAAATGTTCTCCAGAAAAGCTCACCTGTTAAGCAATGCAACAAGGTTTGGAGGTGAGGCATGACTGAAGGAGGTGGGTCACTGGGGGTGTGGCCTTGGCGACTGTATCTGTTCTTAGCCCCCCTCCATTCTTGCTTTCTGTGCTTCCTGGACACCATGAGGTGAGAATGGCTTTTCCTCCTCCACCATTCCCTGTCCCTGCCACTGAGCCACTTCTGCCTTGGAGCTGGCTGACCAGGGACTGACCTCTGAAATCTCCCCAAACCATGATGCCCTAAATAAACCTTTCTTTCTCTAAGTTGTGCTTGTCAGGTATTTCGGTCACAGTCACAAAAAAGCTGACTAAAGTACTCATCTATTTTTCAAAAAACTTGAAAGAATATTATAGTGGTAAATTTCCCTGATAAATTATTGGCTCCAATTCTTCCTCCTTTGCCATGAAACTTTGCAGTCCCTGCTATAGTGGAGAGGGAGTCTCCTAGCCATTGTCGTTGGCCTTGGCCGGCTGATTTGCTTTGGAGTTTCATGTCATGACTCCTCCCTTGCCGTGTCCAGCCACAGCTACCAGTCTTAAGTCCCTTTTATGTACAACATTCTCACAGCCTTGAAAGCTAAATTTCCCTCCTGGGCTATATTCTCTTCATTCTCCAAGTCACTCTCAGGGGAGCCTCCATTGAAAATGGGACAAAATTTTACTGCTTAGCAGGCTTCTACCGCTGTTCAGTCTCATTAAGCAAATTGCTGAGATGAAACTCCTTGTTCAAATGTTCTTGGAAAATAATCCATTCAACAAATATTTATTTTTGTATACCTACTATGCAATACCCTTAGGGTGCTCCCAATCTAAGTAAAATGTTTTATCTACAAAATCAGCCACCGTCAACTGCAGGGGTAGGACTTACTCAGGCTAATTGGTAAGTGTAGCCCAAATCTATTTTGTTCATATATATACATATATGAACTATATATATATATATGAATAAAATATATATATATGAACAAACATACATAGACCTAGGTACATATGTATATATATGTATATATATGTATACATATACATATATATATATGTACTTATAAAAATTTGGAACATATTCCTATACTTCCTTCTTTTAATCTGGTACTGTAGCTCATACTGACTCCAAAGTTTAACTTAACCAATTCAGCTATTCTCTGTGTTCATTTTAATATATTGCTTCATTTTTCTCATTCCATTATATATAATTATATATGCATATAATAGATTATACATTATATATAAATATGTGACATATAAATATAAAATATATAAATGGTATATATGCAAACTAAATTAGCCACTATTATATATACATACATATATACATATGTACCTGCATATATGCGAATGTATTTGGTCAAGGTTAATTTGCTATTTACTTTAGAGTTGTACACTCAGGACTGCTGAACATGTGCCTGAGTAGATGGTCTTGACAGGAGGCAGGGCTTGTTAGTCACACAGACAACTCAGACTATCTTAAGGCATCTGACACAAATAAAACAAGATACTTTCTCCACAATTCGTATAGAATTTTGCCTTCAGAAAATCCATTTGCTGCTGAAAACCCCTCCAGGAACACTTTGCAATATACCAGGGCTGACTGATGGGCCCAAGAGCCAGCCCTCATTGAAGAAAGCTGAATATATTGTTCTGCACCTCATTTCCCAGCCTGCCAGGCAGAATGCGATGGCCTGGATGACAGCTGACACCACGAGATGGCCATGAGATTTCATTCACTTACAAAACCAGGCCACAGAGCCACTCGGTTTGGCTGTGAGAAGCCGTGTGTCTATCTCATGAAAAGGCCCTTCAAACTGTTAGAGATTCTGCTTTCAAATGTCTCAGTTCTACTTGTGTGCTTCTCTATGACCTTGAGCTCGGCGGCCTGTCAGTTCCTTTGACTGGCACTAAGGGCATGTGTGCCCATCTACAACTCACCCCTCCTTCACCATTCTGGGAGGGGAGAGCGGAGGCAGCTTCTTAGTTGGATCCCCGGGGAAACATGCCTCTTAGCACCACTGACATCCTCCCAATTTCCCTCCTTTGCATTTCTACTCATTGAGGAATATCTTTTCCCCTTATCATGAAGGGTTATGAGATTCAACATGTTTATATGGCTGTGTGATCGCTGAGCTTCTGAAGGCATCTCTCTTTTTGCGATGCTTTACCAGTATGTTCTGACCTAGCAGCCACATGCCGTAGAGAGCTTGCAATTTTGGGTGCATTAAGTTAACAGCTTTCTTGGCTTCAAGATGTACTGCAGCAATAGTATTCTTTATCAAAATTGACACAACACTAGACTGAAGCTCCATGAGGATAGGCACTGTCTATTTTGCTTATTACTGTATCCTTAACCAACCATGTACTCCTCTGACCATGGTAGAGCTCTGATAATGAATGTGTGCATGGTACCCCTGGCAATCCTCTGCAAAGACTTCTCACTTCTCACTTCTTCTCAATGCTGCTCCCTGCCCACGTTTCTTAGTGTTCCACCTCAAGTGAGGTGATAATGGAAGGTTATGTGCATGTGCTGAGCAGGTTCTTTCATTGTGTTCTCTGGCATCTCTCTTGAACTACCCTTTGCCCTCAAAGTGCTCTACTTAATGTGACATTAGGACTTCTTCCTTTTACCCTTCTATTGTGCTTTAGATCTATATTTTATTAAAAAGTTAGTTTGGGGGAATAACAATTACAATTTAAATTCAATTAAATGAGAATGTGTGGATTTGTTGACTCATGTAACCAGTGGGCACAGCTGGACTCAGGGACACCTGGAACCAGGATTTAAATGCTTCCAAGAACTCAGATATAAATTTATGTGTCTATGGTCTCTTCTTCTGTCTAGGGGAAGCTTCATCTGCTCCATTTCTTCAGAAAGCAACTTTCTCCCCAGTGTGTGGAAGACAGCAAGCAATGGCTCTTAAGCCTCTCATCTTAGAGTCTCTATCCTAAAGTGCAGTATAAAAAGTCTTGGGCAAGATTGAGGTTGGTTTGGCTTTGGTCACACACACACCCAATGGACCTACTTGTGGCTGGAGGATTGAAGTCTTAAGGTCAGAAATCCTTTTTAGTGAGGGAAGGAAACTATATCCCACATAAGTCAATATAATTTTCAGAAGTGGGGGATATTTTACAGTTTCTGAAAGTAGAGTAAGAAGATAGTGGTTATCTCTTCTTTTAAAGTTATTTTTAGTTATTTATTTATTTTTAACTGATGCCTAAAATTATACATATTTATGGGGTACCATGTGATGTTTCAATATATGTATACTTTGTATAATGTTCAAATCAAGGTAGTCATATCTATCTCCTCAAACATTTATCATTTCTCTGTAGTGAAAACATTCAAAATGCTTTCTTACAGCTTTTTTGATCTATAAAATACATTTTCATCATTTACAGTCACCCTACTGTATAATAGAACACCAGAACTTATTCGTTAGCATACCTATGTAGGCTAAGTTTGTGTTAAGCTTTGTGGTCTTTTATATCATTGACCACAGTTATAATATCTATTCTTGAAATCCTTATCTACTAGTTATAACATTTAGTTCATCTTAGAGTCGGTCTGTGGATTATATTTTCTCTTGAGAATGAGTCACATTTGCCTATTTTTTATGTGTTTAGTAATTTTGGACTATATGCCAGACAACTTTGTGTTGCAGAGTCTCTGAATTCTGCTGTAGTGTTTTGAAGAGCATCGATTGTATTGAGTCAGCAGGCAAGTAACTGAATGGACTAAACCTGAAACCTTTGTATCTCAGGCAGCAACTCTGATATTGGTTTTGTTATTTTATTCTGTGTTTGACTGTCTCATGCATACATGCTTCAAAGATTGGGCAGAGTTTATCAACAGAATTTAGGATTCTTCTTTTCTAGCTCCCTGCTTTCTAGGATTCCCCCACTAATTTCTCAGTGGCTGTGATTATTCTAAATTTTGTCCTTGGGTTCTTTAGACCAGAAAGACTATGGTTTTTCCTTCGGTGTTTTAGGTGTACTTTCTCTCAACTGGGATCCTGTCCGTTTACATTTAAATCACACTCCCAATCAGATTAGTTGATTATGAGACACTGAATGTGTTCTTCTTTGCATTTGTAAAAAGAAGCCTCTTTTCCCCAGAGAGCAGTGGAAGTGGGGAGATAGCAGCTTGGAGCAAGATGTCTAATTTGTTTGAGGCAGTTTCCTTGTTTGGAAAATAAGGTATCAGCTTCTGAGATCTTTAATGCCAGTGTCTCTCTCAATTCTACAGTTTAGTGATTATCATAGTGGGATGATTTTGAGAAAAATAAAGAACCACTTCTCCCCATTCCTTTTTTTTAAGCAACAGCTTGTATTGAGGTGTAGTTGGTATACACTTAACTGCATAGATGTGTAAGTGTACGATCTGATGGGTTTTGATGTATGTATACTCCTGTGAAGCCATCACCACAACCAAGGTGGTGAACATATCAATTACACCCAAATTAACTTGTGTCCCTTTCAGATCCCTCCTTCCACCTTCTTCTTTCATCTCCCTCCCCCAGCCACTCAACCACTGATCTGCTTTTAGTTACTACAAATTAATATGTAGTAATATATCATCATGCTTTTGATTTGCATTACCTTAATGTCTAATGATACTGAGTGTCTTTTCATGGATTTATTTGCCATTCATATATCTTCTCTGGTGAAGTGTCTTTCAAATGTGTTGGCCATTTTTTTTTTTTACTGGCGTGTTTGTTTTATTATCTGGTTTGAGAGTTTTTTCTTTTTTCAGTTTTTAAATACTCTGAATATACATCCTTAGTCAGATATATGCTTTGAAACTACTTTCTCCTGATTTGTATCTTTTTTCTTTCTTTTAAGTATCTTTTGAAAGGCAGAGGTTATGTGGAGCCTGAATTTCTGACCCACAAAATTGTGAGATACTATAAAATGGCCATTAAGTTTTAGTGTAGTTTATTACCCTGCAGTAGGTTACCAGAACATTTACCATGCAGTCTTTAGGTAAGGAATGGAGAAGAGGAGGAGCAGAAGTGTATTCAGGCAGCAGACCCACTGATTAAATCCCCTGTTCACCCTACTCATTGGCTCCATTTTCACTCTTTTGGGCAGTTGGGTTGCTTCTGAATTCTATAATTTCAGGTCCTGAAGATAGAGAAGGAAGTGTAGCTTCTTATCTACGTAAATGATTCTCCCTCTTTTCTGAGTTACCTATTTTAGGAAGTAGAACCTTAATAACCCAGAGGGCAGATCCCAGAGTCTCCTCTGGAATTCCTAGGTCTGTAGTGGACCAGTGGGGTGAGAACAGAGTGTATACCATGTTCTCTAGCCAAAAACCTGTGGTGAGCTGCGATTTCTTCCTGTGCCCCTAGAGGTCTAGCTTCTAGTGAAGTCCTTCTTATTTTCTGCTCAGGGCCTTGTACAATCTATCCTTTTGTTTGTCAAACTTATTCTTAAGAAATTTTCTGATATCAGTCTTTTATCTGGTAAGGTGGTCTTATTGTTGCTGATTTTTTCTACTTAGCCCATGCCAATTATCTTTTATAAGATGTTTCTTCATCTGTGAACAATTCTACAAAACACCATTCCTTTATTATCCACTTAGGTTTCTATTCACTTAACCCTACAAGTATTATCCAATGCTTCTGTGTGCCTGGGGCTGAGGACATGATGGGCTAAAAGTTGTTGGGCCTGTTCTGCGGGAGCTTGAGGAGTCATTTCATGGTCTCTCTGGCCAGCTGTGGGTATTGGAGTGGATCCCAGAGCTCTTCCTGAGATATCCTATATCTATCTGGCCAGGTCCCCCTATAAAATATTTTCAGTGAACATATATTACTCCCATTAAGAGCATGTTGGTAGGGGATTGCAGAGGAGCTTCCAGTTTAGAGGCAGAAGCACAGGGTGACCCTATAGGAAATTACATCTTGTTCTTCCACAGAAAAAGTAGGAGAGGGAAAAGATATTCTCAGACTGCAGTTGTTAGAAGTTGCTTTTCTCATAGAAATGCCTCTGGTACCTCAAGATAATAGGTTTGGGAGTCTCAAAATATCTCCCTCCTGTTCTGACAGTGAAATTTGAAAGTGAATATTTTGATGTGAATTCCTGAGCTAAATGGTACCTGAACATTTGCAGACACAATATAATTAGAGTGTTGGTTGGTGCTTATAGAGTATGAGCTTTCAAAAACTAGCACAATTCAACATAGGAAAAAACTCATACAAATGAAGTTGTTATAAGAATTCCTTTTCTTCTAAATACAGAAGGAAATGTCACTAAAATATATATGGAGGTCTTTAAGCAAAACAAGTCTAGGGGGCTTCTGAAGTCACAAGGCCAGACATGATTGGAAGAGCAGCTCTCACAACCCAAACAGACCCTAAGAGTGGAAGGTCAGAGTCTCCATCTCTTAATCTGAAAACAACTGGTGTTAATGCTTGGAGTTTTATTTGCAGTGATTTAAAAAAATAATTTGGGGCCCAATAAAGGAAATGCAGTAGTGACAGCAGCTGAATTATTTGAAGAGCTTGAAATGTCTTAGATCATAGAAACATGCAGTTAAAATTACTTGGAGCACTTTTTATTATAAAAATAATTCATATTCATTGTTTTAAATCTTGAAAATACATTTAAACAAAGATGATATCCCTGGAATCTCAGCTAGTAATATTTTTCATATAGATTTTCATCCTTTTATTTGCTTTCATACTTTTGTCTTAATTGAATAAAGGATATAAAATTATATGCAAATTATTAAAAATAACAGGAGATACAGTTCAAGAGGAGAAAGTGCTTCTTTAGTCAGATAACCACCATCTAGAGTTCATTGTCAAGCATCACTCTTTTTTTCTATGCTATTATATTTACCAAGAAATGGGGTTATACTATACAATGTGCTTTTTGACATAATATTTATCTAATTTCATAAAATATTCTTTTAAATTATGATTTAAAATATTTAATAGAACAGACTTAGGGATTTACTCACTCAATCCCTTATATATAGATATTTAAGTTAGTTCCAATGTTATGATTAACCTCCTGGGTAAGTGTTTGAATATATCCTTAGATAAATTTCCGTAGGGAAATGATGAATCAAATGTTTTAAGGTTTCTCTTGAGATTAAACACATTTACTTCTACCAAGAGAGTTTCACAAATTTAAGTTTTTAACAACAAATTATGAAAAAGCCTCTTTCCCTTACAGTTGTCGATGCTGGATGTTATATTTTTAATCTTCTCTAATGGGATTCTAAGAATGGTATGTTAAGATCATAATTAATACTCCTTTGGTTGCTAGTGGGATATGCGTATGCAGCCTTACAGTAGTAATGTAGGAAGTAATGAAGTGAAAGCTTTTTAGTAAAGTGCTCAGGGCTTCCTGGGTAATTTATGTAGGTGATCCAAAGTGGGAAAGTCACTAAAACACTTTATAAGACAAAGTGGGGTGTGTGTGTGGCAATAATTACTCAGAGACCTCATGCTAAGAGCCTGAGTCCATGCTTATGTCCCCCAAGAAGTGGCAGCAGAGGGAGATGAGTGGGAGATGAAGTAATGAAATGCCTGTGGGGCCATGTTTTATTTGTATCTGGAAGACTTTCTTGACTTTGAGTTCTTTGCTGTCCCTACCTTTGATTGCCCATCTGATTAGAAAGTGGAACAACTTTTTGAACACATTTATTCTTTCTGTAGGAAAATGTTATCAACCCATTATGGAATGCCAGTCTATGAACTCCGACTTCACTTTGAATAACTGCCCTCTCTCCTCTGCTTATCTCCGTAGTTCTCAACCCTGAACTGAACATTAGACCCACTCGTGAAGCTTGTATAGCTATTCATCCTGCTCACTATTCCCCCTCCTCTGAAGCTGATCTCAGGAGACTCTCTGGCCCATGGGACCGGGGCATGGTGGGATTTTATAAAAGGTTCCACATATGACTCTAGTGTATGTCCAGGCTGGAGAACCACTGGGCTAATTAATTTCTACCCTTGATTTCTTCCAGGAACTACGTCTGTTCACGTATTCCCTCTCTATATATACACGTCTTTTCTCTAACCAGTTGCAGGTTGGATACTATTGAGAAGAATCAAAACAACAACCTGGGTGAACACTATGTAAGTTTACTACAAAGGCACATGTAAAGCAAATTCTGATTAAGGATCACCAAGATACCTTCTTATTTAAGATAGTTCAGCTTGTTGTGTGCATATAATCAATTTTATATTGCAAATAAATATATGCAAATAAATCATATTGAAAATATTTCATATATGCAAATAAATCATTCCCTTAGCTGCAAGGACGTGGGTGTGCAGGGTCAGCCAGAGGACTAGGAGTGGATATTGGTATTCGGAAGCAGCCCGAGAGCCTGGAGAAGCTGTCCTGTGGAGCCCCATCCTGACCCCTGGCAACCAATCTCAGTCCTAGGTCTAGGTCCTTTGTTTTCTTGCTGACACCCAGGCTATAAAACCAACAATCACACTGGCTATCCTGACCCCTGGCTCCCACCGTGGCCCTTTTTCTATCTGTCTCTCTTCAGGCTGACTCTGATGTAGGACTCTAGTTTCCCTCTAGTCTCTCAGTACTGGTCAGAAATGTTTATCATTTCCCCCCATGGTTCTGAGCAGGAAAGAGTATCTCCAGGCCAAAAAGGAAGCCTGCTCCCTTAGCAACAAGAGTCTCCTTTTTCTCTGGTCTTCTCCAGTTCCCTCTTTGGAATGCTTCCCCATTCTCTAGCGCAGTGGTCAAGAGACAAAAGAGTATATTTGAAATGCAAAGCCTATGTTTGGTATTCAGATAGGGCTAACCCAGCAGAACTGTTCTCAGCACTTTTAAATCCATTAACTTTTTTCTATGTCAATACTTGTGGCTAGGTTCCCACTTGCTGCTGGGGAAAATGGGAAAGCAGTGTGAAGAAAACGAAGTAGAGGCTGAATACCCAGAGCCACTCAAGAGACTTCAGCAAGTCACATCTCTCTGAGCTATATTGTCCTCATTTGTAAAGTCCATAATAATAGCTACTTGCACATCCCACTGTTGCAAATGTGATGGTGTATGGGAATATGATTTAAAAACAATGAAGTGATAAATACCTCTTTAACAATGCTGAATTTATAATCAACCAAATGCATAGATCTCAAGTTCAGTGCATTTTGGCAAATCTATATACCTGTGTAACCAACACCCAAGCAAGATACAAAAGCTTACTGCCACTGTAGAAAAGTTCCCTCTTGCCATTCTGCAGTTGATCCACACCAGGCCCCCACCGCACAGACAGCTACTGTTTTGATTTCTGTAACCATTGATTCATTTTTCCTGTCCTTGAATGCCAATGTCATTGCTGAGGACTATTCCACAGATTAAATATATCCCATTTTGTTTGTCCATATTACTGTTGATGGATATTTGTTTTATTCCCAGCTTTAGCTATTATGAAGAAAGCTACTATGAACATTCGTGTACTTTTTTGGTTTAAGTATATACTTTTATACCTCATAGGTATATGTTCAAAGTGGAAATGTTGGGTCATAGTATAGGTTTAAGTTGACTCTTATAAGACACTGCTAAGCTGCTTTCTAGGACAGTTGTATGATAACTCCAGTCACTCCACCTCCTGGCCAGTCTTCTTAGCCTGTTCAAGTTCAGCCATTCTGATGGGTTTCAGCATGGTTTTTGTGTGACTTCCCTAATGATTAACACTAATTATCTTTTCAGATGCTTATTGGGCACATGTATATATTCCTTGGTAAAGTATCCAGTCTTTTTTTTCTTTTTTTCTTTTTATATGAAAGTGTCTTTGTTTTATACTTGCTTTTTAAAAATACTTTTATTGGCATGTTATAGCTTCACATCATAAGGTAGAAGTCTTGATTATTTTAAAAATTAGGTTATTACTGATTTGTAGGAGATCTTCATATATTTTAACTATAATTCCTTGGTCAGGGTCAGATGTATATATTGTGAATATTTCTCTGCCTGTGGCTTTCTTTTTACATTTTCTTATCATTATCATTTGAGTAAGAAGCATTATATATATAATGAAGTCTAATTACTTTTTTCTTTGTGGTTTATGATTTTTATGTCTACACAAGAAATCTTTGCCTAACTCAAAGACACAAAAATGATTTCCTCAGGTTTTCTATTTCATTGCCGCTCAAAACTTGATATATGACATACTTTGGTATAGCTTTCTTAATATTTCCTCTTCTTAAGATTCATTGAGACTCTTCTATCTGCAAGTGTATACTTTTCATCAAATTTGACAATTTGACATATTTTCAGCTGTTGTTTCTTCAGATATTTTTTCTGTCTTATCCTACCTTCTGGGACAATTGCACATATGTTCCTCATTTGTAAAGAATATTTTTGATAGATATATTATTCTAGATTGAGATTTTTTTACTTTAAAAATCAATACATGGGATTGCATTAAACTGAAGAGCTTTTGTGCAGCAAAGGAAGCAATCAAGAACCTCAACAGAGAGCCGACAGAATGGGAGAAGATTTTTGCCAGCTCCTCCTCTGATAGAGGACAATATATAGAATATACAGAGAACTTAAAAAAATCACCACTAAAAACACAAATTATCCAATCAAAAGATGGGCAAGTGAACTAAATAGACACTTCACAGAAGAAGAAACACAAATGGCCAATAAATGTATGAAAAAATGTTTAACATCATTAGCAATCAGAGATGCAAATCAAAACTACCCTGAGGTTTCACCTAACCCCAATTAGAATGGCAGTCATTAAAAACACAAACAACAACAAATGCTGGCAAGGATGTGGAGAAATAGGAACTCTAAGAAGCTGTTGGTGGGATTGGAAATTAGTGCAACCACTTTGGAAAACAGTGTGGAGGATCCTCAGAAGAATGGGAATGAATCTACTATATGACCCAGCAATAGCACTTCTAGGCATCTACCCAAAAGGACTGAAACCAAACTACCAGACTAATGCATGTGTATCTATGTTTAAGCTGCACAATTCACAATTGCCCAACTTTGGAACCAGCCAAGGTGTCCATCAGCAGATGAATGAATCACAAAACTATGGGATATGTACACAATGGAATTTTATGCAGCCATGAAGAAGAACAAGATTACATCATTTGCAGGGAAATGGAGGGAACTGGAGAACATTATGCTAAGTGAGATTAGTCAGTCACAAAGAGTGAAAAGTTGGATGTTCTCCCTAATATGTGGAAGCTAGGAAGGATGGGACTTAGAAGGGAACCCCAGACAGAGAAGGAGAAAACTTTAGTTGAGCAAAGAAAGCGACCTAACTGAGGGAGACAGAAGGGGGGAAGAGGGAAATACACCAATGCACATGATGTGTACACACAAACTTATCAGAGTCAATCACTATGCTGAGGATGGAAAGGAGGGAAGGGGGAGGGAATAGGGTGGGATTTGAGAGAGGGCTAAATGAGCAATGTGTGCATGCATGCTTCTGATACCCTGACACTTATCAAAATGTATAACTACAATGCACCAGTAAATGTAATAAATAAAAAAATAAAAAATAAAAATAAAAAAATAAAAATTCGTTCATTGTCTTCTTGCTTCTACAATTGCTAAGTTATCTGTCTTTCTTATTATTGAGCCTTTTTATAAAATGTAGCCCCATTGTTGTTTATATTTATCTTTTGTTGCCTAACATTTGACTATGTTGTGAAATAGATGTGATATTCTTTGACTTTATCCTGCTTGGGTTTTGATGATTTTGTATCTGTGAGTTGATTTCCCCCCACTAAAATTGGGAGAAAAATTAGTACTTGTTTTGTTAAATATTTTTCTATTCTCTCTTTCCTCATCTTATTTGAAAATCAATTTTAACTGGGTCTGGCCTACGATCAAATTTGATTAAATTCTCCTTTAGTTACCACAACCCACAACTCCCATGTTTCTTGACACTGAAGGATTGCGTTTCTTGACATTGTCAGTGATTAAAGTGGGAAAGGGTTGCATCACTGTATAAATAGTCTCTCTTTTTTAAAATATGCATTTATTGGTAAAATAGTGGTTGTCAGGGTCTGGGAGGGGGTTGGAGGAGCTAGTATTTAGCAGGTATGGAATTCAACTTTGGAAAGTTGAAAATGTTCTAGTGATGAAAGATGATTGTGATGACACAACAACATAAACATACTCAATCCCACTAAACAGTACACTTAAAATGGCAAACGTGGTAAATATTATATTTATTGTACCACAATAAAAATAAGGAAAAAGAAAAATAGTCTGTCTTACCAACTCTGTTCTCCACTCCTTGTTTCTTGGCAAAATCTTGGGGTATAGTTGTAAGGATGAAAATATTTTAAAAATAATTTTTTTTTGTATTTTCACATTCTAATATATTTCATTGTGTTTTTCGGTGTACAGTATTTTATTGTTAATTATAGGTGCAATGTCATATAGCAGGTATTTATTGATCTTATTTAACTGAAACTTTATTCCTATTGATTAGTAACACCCCATTTATCCCCCCAGCCCCTGGTAATCATAATTCCACTCCTTTTTTTATTTTATGAATTTGGATATTTTAGATACCTCATATAAGTGGTCCTCCCTTCCTTCCTTCCTTCCTTCCTTCCTTTCTTCCTTCCTTCCTTTCTTCCTTCCATCCATCCATGATTGAACCCAGCAGCATTCTACCACTGAGCTGTACCCCCAGCCCTTTTTAGTTTTTATTTTGAAACAAGGTCTTGCTAAGTTACTGCGCACTGGCCTTGAACCTGGTCCTCCTGTCTTAGCTTCCCTGGTATTGGGATTGCAGGTATGTACCACTGCACCTGATTAGTATTTATCTTTCTGTGGCCGACTTGTTCTACTCAGTCTGACTGACATCCTCAAGGTTCATCAATGTCATGTATTACAGAATCTCCTTTTTTAAGGCCAAATAGTATTCCATTGTGTGTATAGATACCACCTTTTTAAAAAAGTAATTCATCTACCAATGGGTATTTAAGTTATTTTTACATCTTGGTGATTGTGAATAGTGCAATGAACATAGGAGTGCTAATATGTCTTTCAGATCCCAATTTTAATTCTTTTAGATATGTACCCAGAAGCAGGCTTGCTGGGTTTTATAATAGTTATTTTTTTTAACTTTTTGAAGAACTACATACTGTTTTCTATACTCGCCCATTTTGCATTCCCAGCAACAGTGTGAAAGAGTTCCACATCTTTGATAACAGTTGTTTTTAAAAAAGTAATAGTAACCATCTTGACAGGCATGAGATGATATCAGATTATAGTTTTTATTTTTATTTCTCTGGAAACTAATGATGAAAATTTGTATATACCTATTGGCTTCTTTGGAAAAATGCCCAATCAAGTCTTTGACTCATTTAAAAAATTGGATTATTAGTTATTTTGATATCAAGTTATAGGAACTTATTATGTATTTTGGAGATTAACCCTTATAAAATATATGGTTTACAAAATATTTTCTTTCATTTTGTAGTGGGAGAAAATCAATCATTCTGTTGATTGCTTCCTTTTTGGGCAAAAGCCATTTAATTTGTAATTTCAGTTGTTAGTTTTTGTTTCTGTTGCTTGTATGTTTGGTAGGTGTCATATCCATGAGATCGTTGCCAAGACCAATGGCATGGGCTTTAAAAGAGATTGGAAATAAGGAGATTCTGAGTTCCTAATTCTTATGGTTCCCCTACATTTTCTTCTAGGAGAGGCTTACAATTTTAGGTCTTACATTTAAGTCTTGAATTCATTTTGAGTTGAGTTTGGGGATATTGAGTTTTCCCAGCACCATACATCTTTCTCCACTGTGTATTCTCAGCATCCTGACCAACACTGTTTGCAAAACCACTTACTATTTTTTAGGTCCTATGATATCTCCTGTTTCATGGCTGTGGCACTTCTCTACCCTTCTCTACCCTGTTGATTCTTTCCAAGTATGGATTCTACTATGATTCTCTGCTTAGTTTTGAAGGCTTTCTGCTCTTTGGAATTTAGTTTATTGTGTCTTCCTTGCATCTCCCCTACTTGACAATCCACATAAAACTAATATTTTTAAAATTTTAATCTTTTTTCTTTCTTGCTTTTACCATGGTGGTTAAATTCATTTGCATAATCTCATGTCATAACAAAAACTATAAGCCTATGAAAATACATATAAATCACTCATATTATTTCCAAGAATCCATTCAACTTTATCCATATCATTAATGGACTTCAAAAGGGGTTGAAAATGTATAAGGAAATTCTGAGTGCCTAACCCTTATACTAAGAGGATATTGTCTTTTCCCAATTATATTTGGACTTTTTTGACCAAACGAACCAAGAGTTCTGATTTCTTAAGTCATAAGTATTTTCCTTCTCTGTTTGAAGTTATATAATAAAGCTTCAAAGGAGAATAACTAGCTTTGTGTAGTCAAAATCACTATGTGAGACATCAAAAAGTCCCTAAGTAGCCTTAGGGAGATAAAAATTATTTTAAAGTCTGGTTAAAAGTAATTTCAAATGTAGCACTATTCATAATAGCTAAGATATGGAATCAATCAAGGTGTTCATCTATGAATAAATGGATAAAATTTGTGGTATATATACACAATGCAATATTATTCAGCCATGAAAAGAATGAATTCTATCATTTGCAGCAATGTGGATGGAACTGGAGGACAATAAATTATGTGAGATAAGCTAGGCACAGAAAGACAAACACTGCATGTTCCCACTCATATGAAGAAGCCAAACAATTGTTTTCATAGATGTAGGAGTAGTATAGTGATTACTAGAAGTTAGAAAGGGAAGGGGGAGAAGGAATAGAAAGAAGTTGGACAACCGGCACCAAAATGCAGTTAGATAGTAGAGTTTCTTCTTCTATAGCACAGTAGGGTATCTATATCTAGTCTACAACAATTTGTTATACATTTCAAAATAAGTAGAAGGAGCCGGTGTGGTGGCACACATTTGTAATCCCAGTACTTGGGAGGCTAAGACAGGAGGATTGCAGGTTTGCAGCCAGCCTCAGCTACTTAGTGAGGCCCTTTGCAACTTAGTGAGACCCTGTTTCAAAATAAAGAATAAAAAATAGGGCTGGGGGTGTAGCTTGGAGGTAGAATGCCCCTGGGTTCAATCCCCAGTACTTCAAAAAAAAAAAGTAGAAGGAAGAGTTCAAAGGTTCCCAACACATAGAGATGACAAATATTTGAGGAGATGAAAATGTTAATTACTCTGATATGATCATTACTCATTGTATTCATGTGTTGAATTATTACACTATATCCTATAAATAAAAGGAGATAAAATATTAAAGTATATAACCATCTTATTATATAAAAGTTATATTCATGATCTATTTAGCCTTAATTTACTTTCACATGTGACTTTATGTTTGCTGTTATGTTTTACTTTCAGCTCACTGTAGCATTTACTAGAGCTTTTTAGATTCTCTAGTTCTTAGGACCACTAATTTTGATAGTCATAGGAGCAATCTATCTATCACATTTTATACTATTTGCTTTTGTCCATTCTAAGGACAATTTGAACGTTCAGTTGAACTCTATTCACTTGTCTCACCTACTAAGCTGTTTCTCTCCCTTTAAAGCTAATATTCTGAGAGAAGATGAAATTAACATTCCGATGGATATTGCAAAACCAGTAAAACAAATAAAATAAAAAGTGTTTTTTACTCAATTTAGTTATTAGGACCTAGGAAAGAAGTTTATCATTTGTTTTTGCTGGTTATCAATGCACCAGTTCTCTGGTTTCCTTCATCCATCCAATGAACCCCTCTTCCTGGGTGTTGCTCCTGTGAGAAGTGGCATATAAACAGAGTCACTACCTTCAAGGTGTCCACCACCCACTAGGTTGGTGTGACAAGACGGCAATTATAATACAGAATACCAAATGCAATAATATCTTTTCTTAGAAGGTTGATAAATAATACATCCAGGTACAAGCAACACTTCTGGCAAACTAGATGGGACCTAGGGTGCATGGAAACTTCCTATCAATGAGCAAGAACCACAAACTGTCAGTCACATTCTCACCATGTTTCAACACTGAGTCAGAACTGTCTCAGCCTGTGACCCATCTGAGTATTCTTCTATCAGACTGTTTGAAGGCCCCTATTTGGACAGAAAGGAAGGAACATTTCTGAAGGAACATTTCTGAGCAGGGTCCATGTCTGTTTTTGTTTATACAGCACCTGGGCATGGGGGCTAACTGAGTCACTTCACCTAGATTTCTGCAAAACTTCACCAAAATACAAGGTACTTGATCAAAGAAAACCATGATGCTCCAACAAGCCTCAACAAATAAAATGTTATTTTTAAGCTAAATGAACACATTAATTTTGTTTCCATACTTAGAAATCCTTCTGATTACCTCAGATTGTTTCCTTCAAAAACCACAATTGACAACAGAATTTTAAATCTAATAGTGAATATTTTTCAAAGTATATTGTTAACATAGAGACCTGGCTATTCTGTTAAAATGCACATTACAATGGTTTGGGGTATGGCCCGAGATTCTGAATTTCTGATGATGTCCTGCAAGATGTTGATACTGCTGTCCAGTTATCACCTTTGAGTAGTGAAGTAATAAATGCCTCTTTAATGACGGATCTCCAGCAATGCTGGAAAGCGACTTTATGTGTACACCCAAATGTATCATAGATCACTGTTCTTGTGGATGTATAGCCTTAGAATGCCAAAGGTAATAGAAGCCTTGAGAAATAAGATTGAAAGTTGTGGATTCTGGTATAGTGATACCACTAATGCACCCAATTCTTTAGCCCTCATGAATGCAAACATTTTCTATGTAGCATTGTTGTGGCTTTCCACTCTAACTCTGTGTCAGTCACGGGACTTGTTTTGTTTAATGAGATATCAGCAGAGATGGCACAAGCAGAGGCTTGAAGAGTGCTTGTGTACTAGGGTTCACCCTGGCTGTTTCTCTGTGCTCATCAGTTTAGTCTCCTGAAGAATGAATAAGGCACAAGGCTTCATCACCTGGCCTCCCCAGCCAACAGTCACCTGACTACCAACCTGTGAAAGCCAGCAGAACAGCTCAACCCTAACCCAACCCACCCCAACTGTTGACTTAGAAACTCACAGGCTAAATGAACACCTGTTGTTTTAAGCCCACTCATTTTTTTTAGAGGCTTGTTAACCAGAGTTACTGGGGCAGTAGACAGAGGATTCACTTCTTCTAATGGAGGAAGGTAAAGAAGTATAAGGGTACCAAAGAAAATCCTTACCGAATCTTATTTCTTATTTCTTTCCTCCCTAACACTCTAGAGTCCTTGCTTACCTTCCCAGGAATTGCTTTAGTCTGCCTAATCTTTGTCACCAAAACTTCATTTAGAGTCAGGAAAAAAAGGGGGGGCGTTAAATCCTAGTTTGGGGGCTTAATAATTCTAGTTCATTGAGCCTCTGTAGCTTTCAATGAACTCAGTAGTACTACCTATAGCATGGGGCTATTGCAAAAGTGAACTTGTAAAATATAAGTCCCTTGGTTTGCATGGCACCTCCATCCATAACAAATACACAGTAAGTGGTAGGCACTAAGGAAAAATTGACCATTCAATTAGGGTTTTATAAAAAAGCAGGTAAGAGGCCGGGCGTGGTGGCGCACGCTTGTAATCCCAGTACTTTGGGAGGCGGAGACCGGAGGATCCGGGTTCGCGGCCAGCTTCAGCTCTCTCTCTCTCTCTCTCTCTCTCTCTCTCTCTCTCCCTCTCTTTCTCTCCTTAGTGAGGCCCTC
>PVJS01016209.1:0-37795 GCA_004027185.1 Glis glis
AAATAAATAAATAAATAAATAAATAAATAAATAAATAAATAAAATAAAAATAAAATAGGGCTAGGGGTATAGTTTGGAGGTAGAATACCCCTGAGTTTAATCCCCAGTGCCACAAAATAAATAAATTAATAATTTAATTAAGTCAGTCGTCCTAATAATGTAAAAGAAAAAAAATTTCTTCTGGTCCACAAGTTAATCCGTGATCATGAGTTGCATATTGTTGATGTATCTCTTCTACTTCCTTTATTTATTATTATTATTTGTATGTATTTGTGTGTGTGTGTGTGTGTGTGTGTGTGTGTTACACTGGGAGTTGAACTCAGGGGCATTCTACCTCTGAGCTACACTCTCAGCCCTTTTTATTTTTTGTTGGGAAACAGGGTCTTGCTCGGTTGCTGAGGCTGTCCTCAAACCTGCAATCCTCCTATGTCAGCCTCCCAGGTACTGGGATTACACATATGCACCACCACGCCCGGCTCTTCTGCCTCCTCTAACTTCGGGTGCCTCCGCCTTTCTTGCCTTTTTCAACTGTGACTTTTTTGCAGGACATAGGCCAGTTTTGTGCCCTTTACCTCAATTTGGATTTGTTTGTTTCCTCATGACTAGATTAGTCTATGCATTTTTGGTAAGGGCACTGTACACAGAGGCAACATGGGTCTTTCTTAGCATGGTAACAGGAGGCCTGTGACGTTGATATTTTCTGCCACTCCTGATTTCTTTTTGCTTCGTTGGTTGAGGTGGTATTTTGCCAGATTTTTCCACTGTAATGTTATATTTTTCCCCTTTATAATTAATAGGTATCTTTTGAGGAAATACTTTGAGAACTATGCAAATATTCTATTTTTCACCCATTATTTCAAGTATCCATTAATGATACTTAACCAATTCCATTATTATAAAGGTTGCTGAGTCTTCATATCAATTATCTAATTATGAGGACTGCTGAATGGCGATTTTCTAATCCTTTCACTTTTGGAATTATTCTTGTTGGCATAGAATCCTAGATTGGCCGTTATTTTCCTGCAGCACTTTAAAGATGTTATTTCCTAGCTGGGCGTGGTGGCGCATGCTTGTAATCCCAGTACTTGGGAGGCGGAGACCAGAGGATCTGGGTTCGAAGCCAGCCTCAGCTACTTAGTGAGGCCCTCCGCAACTTGGTGAGACCCGGTTTCAAAATAAAGTATAAAAAATAGGGCCGGGGGTGTAGCTCCAAGGTAGAACGCCCCTGGGTTCCATCCCTGGTACCGCAAAAAAAAAAAAAGATATTATTTCCTTATTTTTTGACGTCCATTGTCATCTGTCAGTCTTGTTATTGTTCCTTTGAGGGTAATTTTGTCTTATCTTCTCTGGCTGCTTTTAAGCTTGTGTTTCATGGAACCTTTGAATATCTGGCTTGATTGCCTTTTGTTAGTTTTATAAAATTATCTGTGTGTGTGTGTGTGTGTGTGTGTGTGTGTGTGTGTGTATTAGTGTTACTGAGGATTGAACCCAGGGGTATTCTACCTATGAGGTACACCCCCCAGCCCTATTTTATTTTTTGTTTTGAAACAGGGTCTTGCTAGGTTGCTGAGAGTCTCGCTGTGCTGCTGAGGCTAGCCTCAAACTTGTCGATCATCCTGTCTCAGCCTCCCAAGTACAGGGATTATAGGAGTGTGCCACCATGCCTGGCTTTTTGTTGTTGTTGGGGATTGAACCCAGGGGCACTCTACCTCCTAGCTATACCCCCAGCCTTTTTTATTTTTTGGTTTGAAACAGGGTCCCATTAAGTTGCTGAGACTGACCTGGAACCTGTGATCTCCTGTCTCAGCCTCCCAAATACAGGCATGTGCCACCATACCAAACTAGAGATTAATGTTTTAAAATTGATTTATAAGCCGGGCATGGTGGCACATGCTTGTAAGCCCAATACTTGGGAGGCTGAGGCCGGAGGATCCGGGTTCTCAGCCAGCCTCAGCTATTTAGTGAGGCCCTCTGCAACTTAGTGAGATCCTGTTTCAAAATAAAGAATAAAAAATAGGGTTGGGGGTGTAGCCTGGAGGTAGAATGCCCCTGGGTTCAATCCTCGGTACCGCCAAAAAAATTTTTTTTTATTTATAGCCGGTGTGGTGGCCCATGCTTATAATCCCAGTACCTGGGAGGCTGAGACAGGAGGAACATAGGTTCGCGGCCAGCCTCAGCTACTTAGTGAGGCCCTCCACAACTTAGTGAGACCCTGTTTCAAAATAACTAATAAAAAATAGGGCTGGGGATGTAGCTCAGAGGTAGAATGCCCCTGGATTCCATCCCCAGGACCGCAAAAAAAAAAAGGGGGCTGGATGTGTAGCTTGGAAGTAGAATGCCCCTGGGTTCAATCCCTAGTACCACACATAGACACAAAAAAATCAATTTATAATTTTGCAGGCTGAGGAAATTAGCTCCATGTCTGGGAAATATGTTATAAATATATGCTATATGCTGTTAGTATGAAGTTTTTCCTAACTTTGTGATGCTTCTGTTAGGCAGAGGTTTTGATTTACTGATCATTTCTTTTGTGACTTCTGAGTTTTATACCAGTTAGGCTTTGTTTCAGGAATTTATTTTGGTATATGGAGCGTAAGGATTCAACTTCAGTTTTTCCCCATCTAATAAAAATAGTCCAGCATCAATTACTGCAAGGGTCGACAAACCTTTTCTGCAAAGAGCCAGGTGGTAAACATGTTAGGCCTTGCAGTCCACACGGTCTCCGTGGAAATTCTTAGGGTCTTCTGGTTGCAGCCTTAGATGAAACGCAGACTGGTGAAAAGGAAAACTTTATGGACACAGGAATTTGAATTTCATGTAATTTTTGTGTGTCCTAAAATCTTAAATGTAAAGCCACTCTTGGCTTGAAGCCCCTCCCGGAATGGACAAGGGGCTGCATTTGCTCCTGGCTGTAGTTCCCCGCCACTGTCCTCTGTTGACTTGCAGTGAGACCTCATGGTGTGCTCAACTCTCTGTTCTATCTGGACCTACTTTGTTCTGTTGGAATGTCTCTCTGGGCTCCTGTGTCATGCTGTCTTATATATTTTATTATTTGTTAGAATTAGTCTTGCTTCATCATCTTTCAATTATTCAGAATTTTTTTGGCACTCATATTTATGACTTTATATAATTTTTAAAATTAACTTGCCCAGTTAAAAAAAGATAAAATGAAATAATAAAGATTGTTGATGTCTTAAAAATCGGAATCACATGAAATTTATAGATTAATTTAGGACAGATGACATGTTTATAATATTGACTCTACCTGTGGAAAAAAGCAATTATTTCTACTTACTCAATTTTCTTTAGTGTCCCTCCATATCTTTATATAGACCCTGCATATTTATTTTTAAATTTATGCCTTGACAGTGTGTCTCTTTTGTTACCACTTTTTGTTGTGTTTTGTTTTTTCAGTGTTGGGGATTGAACCTGTGGCCTCTGGCAAGCGAGGCAGGTGCTCTGCCACTGAGCCCCACCTCAGCTCCTGTTGCTACTTTGGGTGGGATCTGTCCTTTCATTATGTTTTCCAACTGTTTTTTATATTTGAAGGCAATTTTTACATGCTAATCTTGAAAGCAGACACCTAGCTAAATGCTTCCATTGTTTATAGTAGATGATGTCATATCAGTTGTCCAGGCATTATCTGGACAGCTTGCCTCTTCTTTTCCATTGTTGATATCTGTTACATCTTTTCTTATCCCATTGCATCAGCTAATATCTCTAGAGCAGTGATAAACAGATGATTGTGAACATACTTGTCCTGCTCTTGACTTTAAATAATGTGCATTCACATCTTTTTAATGAAAGGTGATGCCAGCTTTGGAAAGTAACATAACTCCATTGCACAGGTACCCCCCCACACACACTGGATTATATTAAAGAATTAGTCATGGTACTCACTTTATTACGAATTTTCACTAAAATTGGATGTCTAATTACATCAAATGCCCTTTAGCACTTGTGGAAATAGTCATATCATTGTCTTTTGATTTTTTTAATATGGTAAATATAATAGATAATAGTGAATCATTAGTTTTAAAATTTTATTTTTATTTACTTTTTTATTTTTTGCAGTACTGAAATTGAACCCAGGGCCTTGTACATAGGAAGCACTCTATCACTGAGCTACATCCCTAGCCTTTTTTCTTATTTAAGACAGGGTCTCACTAAGTTGCCCAGGCTGGCCTCAAACTTCAGCCTCCCAAGTCACTGGGATTACAGACATATTTTTGGAGGGCACTACCTCTGAAGCCTTTACTTTTTTTTTTTTTTGTGGTGCCGGGGATTGAACCCAGGGGCATTCTACCTCTGAGCTACACCCCTGGCCCTATTTTTCATCCTTTATTTTGAAACCCAGTCTCACGAAGTTGCGGAAGCCTCACTAATTAGCTGAGGCTGGCTGCGAACCTGGATCCTCCGGTCTCAGCCTCCCAAGTACTGGGATTACAAGCATGCGCCACCACGCCCGGCTAAGCCTTTACTTTTTGTCTTTATTCTACATCTCGTGTGTGTGTGTGTGGGGGGGGATGTGGCGGGGGTGTGCTGGGATTGAACCCAGGGGCATTCTACCTCCAAGCTACACCCCCAGCCCTATTTTATTTTTTATTTGGAAACAGGGTTCTTGCTAAGTTGATAGGAGCCTCACTGAATTGCTGAGGTTAGGCTGTCCTTGAACCTGTGATCCTTCTGTCTCAACCTCCCAAGTACTGAGATTATAGGCATGTGCCACATGCCCAGCATATTCTACATCTTTTGAGATTTCACAATGATGCGCATCAGTGCATTGTCGCCGCCGCCATCGTGTCATCGTCGTCGTCGTCGTCTTCTCCTTCTCCTCCTCCTCCATCATCATCATCTTCTTCTTCCTCTTCCTCCTCTTCTTCTTTTGCATTTACTGTTCCAGGAATCTGATGCTCCCTTCATTTAAATTGCTAACTAGATTCCATGAAGGCAAAACTGGTATCTTTTTTGTTTATGGATGTTTTTGCAGTGTAGTGTTTGACTTCGTAAGCTCTCAGTTACATGTTGATGGATAACTAAATGAACAGGATGTGCCAATGTTCTGAAAAATGGTGCTGGAATAACCAGATATCTGTATAAGAAAATGAACCTTGACCCTTACCTTACAACATACACAAATGAGGAAGATAAATCTGTAAAGCTTCTAGAAAAACATGATGACTAGCTCCATGACCTGGGAATAGGCAAAGATTTTAAAGTTAGGTCACAAAACTCACTAACCATAAAAAAATGCTACATCAAAATTAAAAAATTTGTCAAAAGATAACAGTAGGAAAGCAAAAGGACAAGCCATACACTAGAAGATATTCATAAGATATCTCTGACAGAAGTCTTGTGTCTGGAATATATATATATATATATATATATATATTTATTTGCAGTACTGGGGATTGAACGCGGGGGCGTTCTACCTCCGCGCTACGCCCCCGGCCCTATTTTTTATACTTTATTTTGAAACCGGGTCTCACGAAGTTTCGGAGGGCCTCACTAAGGAGAAAGAGAGAGAGAGAGAGAGAGAGAGAGAGGCGGGGGGAGAGACAGAGACAGAGAGAGAGCTGAGGCTGGCCGCAAACCCCGATCCTCCGGTCTCCGCCTCCCAAAGTACTGGGATTACAAGCGTGTGCCACCATGCCCGGCTGTGTCTGGAATATTTAGAGAACTCCTACAAACCAACAAGAAAGAGGCAAATAACTTAATTTTTAGAGGCCTGCAAAAGACTTGAACAGGTACTTTATTAAAGGGCATTTCCAAACGGTTAATAAGCATATAAAATGACATCTAACATCATTCCCCATCAGGGTAAGGTAACTAAACCGCAGCAGATCATCTTTAGACACCCAGTAGAATGATCAAAACTAAAAAGACTGAGAAGCTGGGCATGGTGGCGCACACCTGTAATCCCAGTACTCTGGAGGCTAAGACAGGAGAATCGCAGGTTCGAAGCCAGCCTCAGCAATTCAGTGAGACTTGTATCAACTTAGCGAGACCCTGTTTCCAAATAAAAAATAAAATAGGGCTGGTGGTGTAGCTCGGAGGCAGAATGCCCTTGAGTTCAATTTCTAATACCACCAAAAAAAAAAAAAAAAAAAAGAAAGAAAAAACCAACCAAACAAACAAACTAGAAGACTGAGAATTGGCGAGACAGTGGAGCAGCTGTAACACTGAGGTGCTGCTGACGGGTGTACTGCCTTGAAAAACTGGTCCTTTCCACTAGATAAGTGCTGGTTCTGTGGCTTAGCAGTTTCATTACTAGGCGTAATCCAAGAGAAATGAATATGTCTACCTATAAGAAGATTTGTACAGGAATGTGAGCAGCAGCTTCATTTAAAATAGCCAAAGCCTGAGGGGAAGGTCCATCAGCAGCAGAGTGGGTAACTTATGGAACAGACAGACACGTGAGGGAAAAAAACATAGCAAGAAAAAAATCCATTACCGATCTATGCAACTACTTGGGTGAATCTTAAAGAATTCTACCAAAGAAGCCAGAGATAAAAGAATATATGTATTTTTATGAAGTTCAGGAACGAGCAAGATTAATATTGATGTTCAAAGTCATACCTCTAGAGGAGGGGCCGACTGGAAGAGGCTGCCTTCTGGCGTCCTGGGATGCCCTCTGGATCACCACTTGAGTGGCTGCTACACAAGTGTATGCATGTGTCCAAATTTCTCCAAGCTGTGTGTGCTTAAGATTGGTGTGCTTTGCACATTTAACTGTGAATTTTACCCCCATTAAAAAAAATAGGATAGCCAGGTGTGGTAGCACATGCTTGTAATCCCAGTACTTGGGAAGCTGAGACAGGAGGAGGCTGAGACAGGAGGATGGCAGGTTCGAGGTCAGCCTCAGCTACTTAGTGAGGCCCTCCGCAACTTAGTGATACCCTGTTTCAAAATAAAGAATAAAAAATAGGGCTGGGGGTGTAGCTCGGAGGTAGAATGCCCCTGGGTTCCATCCCCAGTACCACAAAAAAAAAAAAAAATAGGACTACTCAGCTGGGCGTGGTGACACACACCTGTAATCCCAGTACTTGGGAGGCTGAAACAGGAGGATCGTAGGTTCAAGATCAGCCTCAGCAAGTGTCAAGACTCTCAGCAACCTAGGGAGACCCTGTTTCAAAACAAAAAAATAAATAAATAGATAAAAAGGGCTGAGAGTTTAGCTTGGATATAGAATCCCCTTGTGTTCAATCCCCAATAACACACACACACACACACACTCTCTCTCTCTCTCTCTCTCTCTCTCTCTCTCTCTGAGGGGGGGTTGTC
Organism: Glis glis; assembly: GCA_004027185.1. Classification (NCBI taxonomy): domain Eukaryota; kingdom Metazoa; phylum Chordata; class Mammalia; order Rodentia; family Gliridae; genus Glis; species Glis glis. The sequence goes on from PVJS01016209.1 coordinate 7,285, forward strand.
ATTACTAGACTAAAGGAAAAATAGGATTTAGAACTTTTAAGCCACATTCAGAGGGCAGAAAAGATGAACAGATCAGCAAAAGTCAGGAAAGAAAAACAAAACAAGAGGCAGCAATTAATATATATTCATGGGCTATAAGAAATCTATTAAAGGACGGATGCCAGACCCAGAAAAACTTGAAGAAAAAACAAAGGCCAATTTTATGCATAAACCAGAAACCTACCTAAAACAAAACAATGTAGAACAATGGAAAGCAAGACATGGGTAAGATGTAGTGAACAAATAAATGTAAAACAAAAGAAACAAAAATGACAATACTAAGAATCTTAGAAATTTAAGGCTAAGCCAGGCGTGGTGGTGCACGCTTGTAATCCCAGTACTTGGGAGGCTGAGATCAGAGGATCCGGGTTCGCGGCCAGTCTCAGCTACTTAGTGAGGCCCTCCGCAACTTAGTGAGACCCTGCTTCAAAATAAAGAATAAAAAATAGGGCTGCGAGTGTAGCTCGGAGGTAGAATGCCCCTGGGTTCAATCCCCAGTACTGCAAAAAAAAAAAAAAAAGAAATTTAAGGCTAAGAGTAGCTTAAAAAATGAATGGTCAGTTTTTACTATTAGAAAATTCAACCCACCCAGAAGATATAATAATCCTGATACTTAATATACTTTAAAATGTTGTATCAAAGTATATAAAACAAAAGCTATTAGAAATATATAAGAATTTAAAGTCACATGGTTGATGACATTAACATACTTCAGAATTTAATAAATCAACAGGCAAAAAGACAATATGAAATAATTAGTTAACTTAGTAAACTTGTTTCATATATACATATATAGAATTTTATACACATAAAATAGGGAATATTCAATTTTTTGATACCCATCGTACAGTTATAAAAATTATGTCAGTTAGCCAATTAGCACAATCTCAAAGTTCAAAAGACAAAAAGCATTTTGTCCCCTTCTTTGACCATGAGACAATAAAACTAAAACATAGAGTCAGAATCAGAGACCTGCAAGAAAAATTTGGCCACATGGAAAGGAAAATATAAAACACTTTTCTACAGAATTCCTTTCATCTACTTTGTTTGGATTTTTCTAATGCTCTTCTAGCTTCTTGATGAGTCCTTAATTTGTTTTCTCTCTCTTTTTTTGATTTTGTGGTACTGGGGATGGAATCCAGGGGCATTCTACCTCCAGGCTATACCCAAGCCCTATTTTATTTTTTATTTGAAACAGGGTCTCGCTAAGTTGCTGAGAACTTTGTGAAGTTGCTGAGGCTGGCTTTGAACCTGCAAGCTTCCTGTCTCAGCCTCCCAAGTACTGGGATCACAGGCATGCACCACCATGCTCAACTCTCTTTCTTATTTTTTATTTAAAGGAATTAGAAAAAATGGTGAAGAGTACTAATATTTCCTTAAAATAGATTCCCAAAATGAGGAAGTATTGGCTTATAGAGTATCGTAATTTTGGGGGGGGGTACCGGAGACAGGGACATTTTACCTCCAAGCCATACCCCAGATCTATTTTATTTTTTAATTTTGAAACAGAGTGGCTAACTTGCTGAGGCTAGCCTCAAACCTGCATTCCTCCTGTCTTAGCCTCCCAAGGCCTGGTATTATAGGCTTGTGCCACCACACCTGGCTAGATTATAGTAATTTTAAAACTCTGGGTACACAGTGAGTTTTCCAAATGGGTGTGAGAGTGCATGTCACAGCCTACCACTTGTGCACGGTCACTGAACCCCAGCCAACAGCAGCAAGACCATGTTCTCAGATTGTTTGCATTTGCATTGATTTGATTGGTGGCACTGTTGAGCTTTTGAATATGTCTGTTTTTGCCCCCCTGTTTTCTACTGGGATATTAATGTTTTACTTACTGATTTTTTTAAATGTCCCTTATATATTAAGAATATTAATTCTTTGTCATGTTTGCAAACATTTTTCCCTTCGTTCCTTGCCTGTTATGTTTTTTAATATATAAAATTGATTATTTTCACATAATCATATCTATCAATCTTCTAATATTTCCTCTATTATTTTTATGGTAAGATTTCTTCCCCATAATTATTAGATAATAATAAACATAATAATTACAGTAACAGCTAACATTTACTGAGGGCTGAATATGTGTTAGGCAGTGAGCTAAGTGTTTTTATTTAATCACAGAAACCCTCTGAGGTAGCTTTTTCTTTTCTTTTTTTTATCTTCCCACAATTGAGAAAGAAACTAAGGAGAGAGATTAAATAGTTTGTCCATAAACGTTGAACTAATGATAAGTTTAATATTCTCCCATATTTTATTTTAGTTTTTATGGTTTATGCTTTTATATTTAACTCTTTAATCCTTAAATTTATGAATTGGTATGAAGTAGAGCTCCTTTCAAACATCACTTTTTCCAAGACTGTCCTTCAATGAATAAATCATTTCTTTCCCCATTTGTTTGTTATGCTTCCTTTATTATATATTAAACTTTAATGTATAACAAGGCCTCTTTCAGGGATATCCATTCTGTTTTTATTGACCTATACACTCTTACACAAGAGCCATAGTGTTTTAATTGCTGTATCTTTATTATCAATTTTAATATGGACAAGAAGAAGGCTCACTTCATCATTCTTCTCCCATGGAAACATTCAGAGTTAGAATTCTGACTTTCAGTAATAACAGAGTAGCTTGTGTCAGAAGAATATTTCCACCAATAACAAATATATATATATATATATATATATATATATATATTTTTTTTTTTTTTTTTTTTTTTTTTTTTTTTTTTTTTTTTTTTTTTGGTACTAGGGCTTGAACCCAGAGGCATTCTACCTCCAACCTTCACCGCCAGCCTCAGGGTCTTGCTAGGTTGATGAGAGTCTCACTATTTGCTGAGGCTGTCCTCGAACCTGAGATCCTCCTGTCTCAGCCTCCTAAGTACTGGGATTACAGGTGTGCACCACCACACCCGACTGGGCAAATATAAATTTTGGATGAAATTTTTGAAAAACATTATTTGAAGGCACTGGAGAGCTACCAGAAGCAAGCAGAAATTGGGATGGATTTAATTCTTGAAAGAAATAGCCAATCTGGGAGGGCCACCTTTATAAGGCTCTTTTTCTTAAGGCACCCCCAGTCCATCTGCTGCTAGCGAGTAGAACTTAAGTGGAAAGCTGTGTTGCGTCGGTTTGAGAATTGGAGGATGAATTTTTGAGGCTGTCTGAGTGGCTGGAACTTGAGAGGGAAGTTCAAGAAAGGAGAGAACAATGCAGGAGGTACCCCAGACTGCAGGTAAATGCCCTTCACAGCTAGACTACCTCCTCAGCTGCCCGTGCGTGGGGAAGTGCTGCAGATGCCAGCAGAGATCTCTGCAGCTACCTACAAGGAGAGGCAGCCTGTGGAGTCAAGTGAAGGGGCTGGGTAAACATCTTCCACATCCCTTTGAAACCCCAGAAAGGCCCCCCTAGGGGCAAATACCATCTCCCAGGATGTGACCACTTTCCTGGGACTAAGGGCAACAAAGAAAAAAATAAAGCATGAAACTGAGCCTGGACCAAGTCAAAGTGATCCGCCAGTGATTCAACAGCCTGCTAAACAAAACTCAGCCTTCAGAAGAAACAGAACCTGGAGAGCTGGGTCTGGCAGCGCACGTTTGCAATCCCAGTACTTAGGAGGCTGAGACTGGAGGATCCGGGTTCACGGCCAGCCTCAGCTACTTAGTGAGGCCCTCCGCAACTTAGTGAGACCCTGTTACAAAATAAAGAATAGAAAATAGGGGTGGGAGCCAGGCGTTGTGGCGCAGGCTTGTAATCCCAGTACTTTGGGAGGCGGAGACCAGAGGATCTGGGTTCCTGGCCAGCCTCCCCTCTCTCTCTCTCTCTCTCTCTCTCTCTCTCTCTCTCCTTAGTGAGGCCCTCCACAACTTCATGAGACCCGGTTTCAAAATAAAGTATAAAAAATAGGGCCGGGGGTGTAGCGCGGAGGTAGAAGGCCCTGGGTTCAATTCCCAGTACCACAAAAAGAAGAAAAAAAACAGAACCTGGAGCCACTGCAAACTACCACCCACAACTTGCAGTATAAAATTAAAAACTACTAGACATGGGAGGAGACAGACACCTGTGATTCTTACTAAAGTAAAAGTTAATATAAACAGACTCACAGACTATGAAAAAGCATGTTAAAACAATTTACATGAGCTGGGCATGGTGGCACATGCCTATAGTCCCAGTACTCCGGAGGCTGAAACAAAAGGATTGCAGGTTCAAGGACAGCCTCAGCGAGACCCTGTTTCAAAATAAAAAATAAAATAGGGCTGGGGGTATAGCTCAGAGGTAGAATGCCCCTGGGTTCAATCTCCAGTACCAAAAATAAAAAAAAAAAAGAAAAATAGGTTCAACAAGATCTAAATCCTTAGGAAACCATACAAAACAAATATATGTATTTATTTGTGCTGGGAATCAAACCTAGGGCCTGATCATGCTAGGCAAAGCACTCTACCACTGAGCCACACCCCCCAGCCCTCACAGCAGGATAAATACAAAGAAAATTATATGTAGGTATATCATAATCAAACTGCTGAATAATAGAGACAAAGAAAAAGGGAACAATGATCAGAAGTATGGCTGACTTATAATCAGAAACCATGAGCCGGGCGTGGTGGCGCACGCTTGTAATCCCAGTACTTGGGAGGCTGAGACCAGAGGATTCGGGTTCGCAGCCAGCCTCAGCTACTTAAGTGAGGCCCTCCACAACCTTGTGAGACCTGGTTTCAAAATAAAGTACAAAAAATAGGGCCGGGGGTGTAACTCGGAGGTAGAACGCCCCTGGGTTCAATCCCTGGTACTGCAGAGAAAAAAAAAAAAACCATGTAGCCCACCAGACAATGGAATGATGTCTTCAAATGCTGAAAGAAAAGAAAATGTCAAGCCGGGCGTGGCGGCGCACGCTTGCAATCCCAGTACTTGGGAGGCTGAGACTGGAGGATCTGGGTTCGCGGCCAGCCTCAGCTACTTAGTGAGGCCCTCTGCAACTTAGTAAGACCCTGTTTCGAAATAAAGAATAAAAAATAGGGCTGGGGATATAGCTCAGAGGTAGACTGCCCCTGGGTTCAATCCCCGGTACCGCCAAAAAAAAAAAAAATAATAATAATAAAAAGAAAAGAAAAGAAAATGTCAGCCTCAAATTCTCCAGGCAGTAAACAGAAAAACCCATCATATATGAAGAAATAAAGACATTTTAAGATAAAAGCTGAAATTGTTATCAGCAGTCATGCATTTAAAAAATAACAGTGTAAGACCTTCATACTGAAGATAAAATACCACATAGAAATCTGGATCCTCAGGAAGGAATAAAGAGTACTGGGAATGTTAAATATGTGGGTAAATATAAATATTATTTATTGTTATTATTTTTTTTGTACTGGGGATTGAATCCAGGGGCATTCTACCACTGAGCTATACCCCTAGGACATTTTTACTTTTTATTTATTTATTTTTTTTTATTTTTTATTTTTTTGCTGTACCGGGGATTGAACCCAGGGGCGTTCTATCTCCGCGCTACACCCCCGGCCCTATTTTTTTATATTTTGAAACTGGGTCTCACGAAGTTGCGGAGGGCCTCACTAGGTAGAGAGAGAGAGAGAGAGAGAGAGAGCGAGCGAGCTGAGGCTGGCCTCGAACCCGGATCCTCCGGTCTCCGCCTCCCAAAGTACTGGGATTACAAGTGTGCGCCACCACGCCCGGCTTACTTTTTATTTTAAAACAGGGTCTCACTAAGTTGCTGAGGGTTTTGCTTAAGTTGCTGAGGCTGGCCTCCAACCTTTGATCCTCCAGTCTCAGCCTTCCAAATTCTAGGATTACAGGCATGTGCCACCACACCCAGCTGCAATTTTGTATTTCTCATGGCTACTTGTGAAAGGAATTTCTTTTCATTTTAATTAATTAGTTGGGGGGGTACTAGGGATTGAACCCAGGGGCCTTTCTACTTTTGAGCTAGACATCCCAGTCCTATTTTATTTTTTATTTTGAAACAGGTTCTCGTTGAGTTCCCAGGAGTTTCGCTACTTGCTGAGGCTGTACTCCAACTGTGATCCTCCTCTCTTAGCCTCCCAAGTACTGAGATTACAGGCATACACCACCATGCCCAACTTATTTTATGTTTTTAATTACTTGTTGCTGGCACATAGATGGTACTTATTTTTTATTTATTTATTTTTTACTTTTTTAATTTAATTTTTTATATGTTTTTATTGGTGCATTGTAGTCTCACATCACAATAAATATCAGTTTGGTGTTAACATACATGCACACAGCTCTTGGTGTGATTTTTTTAAAAACATATGTTATGCTGGGCGTGGTGGCGCATGCTTGTAATCCCAGTACTTTGAGAGGCGGAGACCGGAGGATCTGGGTTCGCGGCCAGCCTCAGCTCTCTCTCCCTCTCTCTCTCTCTCTCTCTCTATTTCTCTCTACTTAGTGAGGCCCTCTGCAACTTCGTGAGACCCGGTTTCAAAATAAAGTATAAAAAATAGGGCCGGGGGTGTAGCGCGGAGGAACTTCCTTATGATTAAAATTGTTTTTCTAGATGTATAATTATATTATAATAAATTATTTTCTTGTGAATGTTTTCCCCAAATTATATACATTTTATTTCCTGCCTTATTACATGGGCTGATACTTCAAGAATAATGTTAAATGTTAATGGTGATGGGGTAAATGAGTTTTATGATAAATAGTAATGTTTTATAAGGAGAAAAGGAATTGTTACCAAATCTTATAAATACTTCTTAATAGTTATTAAAAATCTGCAATTAGTTAAGCATCAGTATGCTTTATTCACATTTATTCATACAATGAACAAATATTCAGTGAATGCCCACTATGAGTGTTTTAAGCTTTGGGGATACAGCGATGTAAAAGTTCAGTAAGATTAAAATCCTTAGGAAACCATACAAAACAAAAGGTTAAAAGCCATCTGTGTTTGACAAGCAGAGGAATAGCCTGTAGATAGTGATCGCTACAGAAAGTGCTTCCTTCTGGGTGGAGCAACCAGAGGAAGCCAAGGTGTTGGGAGGGTGACCGGATCAACCGGTGGGCTCTGAGGAGGCTGGAGAACGCTGCTGGAACAGGGGGGACATCTGGGGCGGGAGACCCTTGTTGGGCCCCAGAGTCTATGGTATGTCTGGGGCTGAGGAACAAACTAGTTTGCCTTAGTGTAGGGTGAATTTATGGTAACAGTTTTTATCCTTATCTCTGGGGATCCTTGGGAATTTTTCTAAAAGGTTGTGTCAGGGCCACGAAGAGATCAAGAAGGCGGGACTCTGGGTTTCTCCATGCCCTCACAGGCCGTCCTAAGATCTGAGCAGCATTGCTTTATCTGTATGTTGTTATTATTATTATTATTATTATTATTATTATTGTACTGGGGCTTGAGCCCAGTGATACTCTATATCTGAGCACACTCTCAGCCCTTTTTATTTACTTTGAAACAGCATCATTAAGTTGCTGAGGGCCTTGCTAAGTTGCTGAGGCTGGCCTTGAACCTGTGATCCTCCTGTCTCCGCCTCCCAAGTACTTGGATTACAGGCGTGCACCACCACGCCTGACCTGTATGTTATTTTGGGTTTCCATTTATTTTTTTTTCTGCACATTTTTATTGGGTGCCTACTAGGTGCCAATAGGACTGAGGTAGCCAAAAATCCCTGCTTCTCCTGAGCTTATATCCAGTGGTAGGGAGGAAGCAAGATAGCAATAAATAGAATAAAATGTAGAGTTGAGGTAAGTAGAGAGTGGTAGAGACTTCTTGGGAGTTTTCAATTTTAAGGAATGAGCTAGAAAGGTCCCTGTAAGGTGACATTTTGAGCAAACTTGAAGAAAATGAGGAAGCAAGCCATGCAGATTTCTGGAGCGAAAGAGTTCTAAGAAAAGGGAACAGTTTGTGCCTGAAGAAGACTCACGCCTGGCACTTTCCAGGAGGCCAGGGCATAGCAGCGGGGTGGGGGGAGTGAGTAGTGACTTGCTAAGTTAGGAAGGGGGTTGTGTAGGTAGTATGGATCCTCTAGTACTGTGGATTTACTTTGAATACACTGGGAGATCATCAGTTTTAGGCAGAGGAGTATTATAATGTAATTTAAGCTTTAATAGGGTCACTCTAGCTGCTGCATTAGGAATAGACAGTAGAGGCAGAGGTGGAAGCTGGGAGACTAGTCAGCCGGTAAGAAGTCTTCAGATCCCTGGATATTTTTTGAAAGTAAATCCAACAGAATATCCTGATTTAATGAAATCAGATGAAAGAGAAGTAGAAACTAAAGGGTATTCAGCCTTGTGTGACAAGAAGGTTGGAGCTGCCATTAACTAATCATAGGGCAGTTTGGTGGGGCAAGATTAGGAGTTCAGTGTTAGGCATACTAAGTTCACAATATCTGTTAGACATCTAAGTGGAGGAATCAGGTGGGCAGATAGAGTTCAGAGGGGAGGTGTGAACTGCAGGCATACATTTCACAGTATTAACTTTTTTTTCTTTCTTTTTGGTACTGGAGATTGAACTCAGGGCATTCTACCTCCGAGTTATACCCCCAGCCATTTTTTTTTAAATTTTGAAACAGGGTCTTGCTAAGTTGCTGAGGCTGCCCTCAAACCTGCAATCCTCCTGTCTCAGCCTCTCAAGTACTGGGATTGTAGATGTGCACCACCAACGCCCAGCCTAACAGTGTTAGCGTTTTTATTTTGGTAGATATACTGTGGTTCTGTATGAGCATGAGCCCCACCCCCATCAGAAAATGCGTACTGAAATATTAGGGAGGAAAAGGACATTGTGTCTATAATTTAGACTCAAATACTTTAGGGAAAATAATTATATAGGCAGATCGATAGAGAAGTAAATGTGGCAAATTTAATATTTAAAGACTTTGAGTGAAAAATATTTGAGAATTCTATGTACTATGCTTGCAACTTTTCTGTAAGTCTGAAATTATTTCACAATAGGACATTTTTTTTAAAGTGAAGGAAAATACAGACATTTCCACACAAATAAAAACAAAGAATTTACCTGCACTGAAAGAAAACATGAACAGAGTTTTTGGGCAGAAATAAAATAATCTTATATGAAAACACAGGAACAGAGAGGGGAATGAAGAGCAAAGAAAAAGGGCACATACAAATGAATATTGGCAGGCAGGAGGATCGCAGGTCTGAGGCCAGCCTCAGTCATTTAGAGACCCTGTTTTAAAATAAAAAATAAAATATGGCTGGGGGTATTGCTCGGAGGTAGAATGTCTCTGGTTGCAACTGCCAGTACCAAAAAATATATATAAATAAATAAAAAGAAAAAAGGAATATTGTCTGTATGAAATAAGATTGATAATAATGTCTCTCTTGTGGGCTTTGCTATACATTGTTATTAAAGTGCATACCAGGCCCATGGTGGCTCACGCTTATAATTCCAGTACTTTGGAGGCTGAGACAGGAGAATCACAGGTTTGTGGCCAGCCTCAGCTACTTAGTGAGACCCTCCACAACTTAGTGAGACCCAGTTTCAAAATAAAGAATAATGGCCAGGCATGGTGGCGCACGCTTGTAATCCCAGTACTTGGGAGGCAGAGACCGGGGGATCCGGGTCGCGGCCAGCCTCAGCTACTCAGTGAGGCCTCCGCAACTTCGTGAGACCCGGTTTCAAAATAAAGGATAAAAAAATAGGACTGGGGGTGTAGCTCAGAGATAGAATGCCCATGGGTTCAATCTCCAGTACCGCAAAATAAGTAAGTAAATAAATAAATAAATAAATAAATATAAATACTAATAAAAAAATAACGTGCATACCAATACACAAAAGCAGGAATAGAAGGAAAGTGTTGTAAGTGCTAGGATTGTTGGTGAAGTGGTCAAATTTCTCATTTGTATGAAACTATAGCAAGTCAAGGGTATGTTGTGATAGCTAGGGCATTGCTTCTCAGAGGTAGAATGTCAATCTACCTCTGGTTCAATCCCCAGTTCCACAAAAACAAACACCTTTCTCAATAATTGGTAATACAAACACAGAACAATCAAGATTCTAGCAGCAGCCAGGTGTGGTGGCCTACTCCTGTAATCCCAGTACTTGGTAGGCTGAGACAGGAGGATCGCAGGTTTAAAGCCAGCCTCAGCAACTTAGCCAGGCTCTCAGCAGCTTAACAAGACCCTGTTTCTAAATAAAAATAAAATAGGACTTGGAGTATAGCTCAGAGATAGAATGCCCCTGGGTTTAATCCCCAGCATCCCACCTACACACACACACACACACACACACACACACACACACACACACACACATTCTAGCAGCATAATTAACAAGCTTACTGTATCTGTATAGAACACTGTACCTAACAGACAATAAAGATGCTACCAAAAGGTGTTCAATCTCATTAGTCATCAGAAATGCAGATTAAAATCAGAATGAGATACCCTTTTGTATCTTCAGAATTTTGTACTATAGGAATATACCTATTAAATGTTAGTTTATGAAATAATGGTAAAAAATCCCTTGGAAAAGTCTTAAGCAGTTGACTCTGGTGTATTTTCTCTAAGTTTAACATAACCAAATTTACCTTCCCATGGAAACAGATCTTCGGTTTAATACTAGGCGACATGGTGGACTTTGCATATGGACATCAAAAAGTATGGGGAAAAGTCTTTTTTTTTTTTTTGGTGATATTGGGGTTGAGCCCAGGGACATTTTACCTCCGAGCTACTGTTTTATTTTTATTTTGAAACAGGGTCATGCTGGGTTGATGAGACTCTCACTACTTGCTGAGGCTGTCTTCGAATCTGCAATCCTCCTGTCTCAGCCTCCCAAGTACTGGGATTACAGGCATGCACCACCATGCCCAGCAGGGGAAGTCTTTTGCAGGGTGCTGAGACTGTAAGGGCGGGTGGAATGAGGGCCAGCGGATTCAAGCCTTGTGCCTCATGTTTACTCAAAGACACCGCATGTGTGGAATGAAATGATGGGTCCTTCTCCACTGTTTATAGTATGGTTTTCTCCCTCTCTTTCTTTCTCTTCTGTTTCTTTTTTCTTTCTTTTCTTCATGTGGTGCTGCTGGGAATGGAGCCTAAGGTCTGGTGCATGCTAGGCGATTGCTCTACCACTGATCTACACCCCCGCCCTCTTTCTTTCCTTCTGAACAAGTGTAGTTTGAATTCAGATTAAGTTAAACATGATGCATCTCTATTGCTTCCCTGTGTTCTTTTTAAAAAATGTAATTGAGATCATGCTATGAATATAAGATCTGCTCTTTATGTCTTAATGTATCGAAAGCATTTTCCCATATCAGAAATTGTTCCTATGAATGTTAGCATTTTTAATAATACTACATTATTGAAACGTATCACAATTTGCCTAATCATTCCTCTTTATTTAATTTTTTGCTATTAAAAATATGGTGATGAATCACATTTGTCCATAAATCTTACACTACATTATTTTATTATTTCTTAAAAGTACAATTATTGAGTTAAAGGGTGTGAACATCTTTTAAACTCTTGAGCTAGTGTGCCAAATTGTCTTCCAGAAGTTTCTCAATTTGCTCTTCCATTGTTCCCTCACCAGCATTGGGCATTCTCACGTAAAAAGTTTTTAATTTGGAAAAAGTTCAAATCTTTTTTTATTTTATTTTTATTTTTGGTACTAGAATTGAACCCAGGGGTGTTCTACCACTGAGCTGCATCCCCTGCCCTTTTTATCTTTTATTTTGAGACAGAGTCTCACTAAGTTGCTGAGGCTGGTCTTGAACCTGTGATCCTCTTGCCTTAGTGTTCCAAGTACTGGGATTACAAGCATGCACCACTGCACCCGGCAAAGTTCAGTCTTAATAACTTTACCAATGCATCTAAATGATATACTGGAAGTCAGGGATGTCTGTTCCCTTTCACCTTGAATAAGATGTGGAATATTTCCACCTTGTGTATAGTCATCGTGGGGGACGGGGGGCTGGGCTCAAGCCCAGCTCTGCCCTCCACCCACCAGCAGTGGGAGCTCACATAGGCCTGCAGGCCTCTGCTGCTCCCCTGTAAACGGGGAGAATAAAGCGCCCACTTCCTGGGGACACTGCTGCCACCGGTGGTGCTGTAGTTCAGGCTCTGCACGGCCCCCAAGGTGCCACACAGCAGGCATGGAACCCTGAGCTGCGCACTGCATGGGGTTAATGGTGGGATTCATAGAGTTAAGAATGTAAAAAGTACCTAACCACTCTGGCACTTAAGTTTAAAATATTTAATGTATTTCTGGGTAGAGTAGTGATATGAATGATTTTGTTGTTGTTTCCTGTAGTTTTTCTTTATTTTGCATATTTTCTGCATTTGGTATATATATATTTTTATTATCTATGGAAACATATTTTAATTTTTTTTTCAGTGCTAAAGATCAAACCTAGGGCCTGGCACAAGCCGGGCAAGCACTCTACCACTGAACTACCTCCCCAGCTATGTTTTTGTTTTGTTTTGTTTTGTTCTGTTTTGTGTTTATTTTTGTTTTGAGATGGGCTGGGGAGTTCCTATGTTGCCCAGGCTGGCCTCAAATTCCTGGGGTCAAGCGATCCGCTGGCCTCAAATTCCTGGGGTCAAGCGATCCTCTTGCCTCAGGCTCCCAAATAGCTGGGACTACAGCCATGCACCACCACGCCTGGCTCCCAGCTATATTTTAGATAATATATTTGAATATTCTGTTACAGATAAATAAAATCCTATGCAACATAAGAAGTTGGGGAAAGGGAACCTAAGGGAGGTTCCTGTTTAAATAGACGGGGGATGAGGTCTTAGCTCTCTCACATTGCTTAGCAAAATAAGCACTCAAACATTTATGGATTTGGTGAGTACTTCATATTTATACTATAATGTTGACAGTAGCCGCCAATACCCCATACATTTGAGCTACACAAATAGGTGGTGACGAAATAATTTATGTATTGACCTATTAGGATATAGCATGTTTTAATGTGTAAATGTCAGATTGATGCGAGGACTTTTAAAAAGCCTGATAGCTGCATGGCAGTTTAAAACTTTAGGAAGTAAGTTGAATGCCAAATGGTAAGCCTTCTGATCACGGATCTAAGACTCAAGATGTAAAAGGAAACCCTGAGGGAACATTTGCAGCATTCAGCTGGGGGGACTCCAGAGAGCACCCGGGTGCACCGAGCCTGGCAGCGGCTACCTTTGAGGAACAGAAACCCCACCTTGATTTGTGTCCCACAGCGGAGTTGTTTCCGGAATCGGGCTGCTTCAAGAACATATGAAAGAGCGTATGGCCATCCCTCCCATCCCAAGCAAATGTTTGTTTTGTTGCAGTGATGGAAACATTTCATTGGCGAAGCAAATATTTAGAGCTGAAAGAAACATTTGGGCAGCCAGGATGTGTCAAAATAGAACAGATGTCTGCCTTTTAAAAACACATTGAAAAAAAAAGCTACCTCGTACTTGACTACTAGGGTTGCAGCCACAATGGGTTAAGCAAGAAATTAGAAACTGGGTGTCACTGTGATCCCAGCTCCTGGACAGGGCTCCAGGCCTTTTTCTGTCTTGGTTTTTCTCTTCTAGAAAATAGGGATAATCATTCTAAGTGATTTTGTTCAAGATCAAGGTTTTTGAGGGGTTCCCCCCAAAATATTTTTTGTTCCTAAAAATAAATTTAGTTTATCCTATTGGATCACATTTATTCACAGGAACAAAATTCACAAGGAAAAATTCACAGTGAAAAGTCTGCCTTCAAGCCGGGCGTGGTGGCGCACGCTTGTAATCCCAGTACTTGGGAGGCTAAGACAGGAGGATCCGGGTTCGCGGCCAGCCTCAGCTAGTTAGTGATGCCCTCCGCAACTTAGTGAGACCCTGTTTCAAAATAAAGAATAAAAAAATACGGCTGGAGATAGCTCAGAGGTAGAATGCCCCTGGGTTCAATCCCCAGTACTGCAAAAAAAAAAAAAAAAAAGAAAAGTCTGCCTTCATTCTCTGTCCCCCAGCTCCTCTTCCCTCTGCATACAGAACCCGTTTCTTATCTGTTCTCCCTTTACCCTATACATATATGCAACTAAATATATGTGCTTGTGTATGAACACGTATATTCTTTTTTAAAGTAACATGTATTTAAATTTAGTTTTTCAGCTGATACATAAAAATTTAAATATTTTAATGTACTTATTTATAGGGTACCATGTGATGTTTGGATATGTGTATACATTGTATAATGTTCAAATCAGGGTTAACATATTTGTCTTCTCAAACATTTATCATCTTTTTATGGAAAAAACATTCAAAATCCTTTCTTCTAGCTTGTTGAAATATACAGTGCAGCCGGGCATGATGGTACACTCCTGTAATCCCAGTACTTAGGAGGCTGAGTGAGACAGGAGGATTGCAGATCCAGCCTTGGCAACTTAGTGAGATCCTATTTTAAAATAAATAAAAAGGGGCTGGTTATGGTGGTGCACGCTTGTAATCCCAGTACTTGGGAGGCTGACACTAGAGGATCGCGGGTCCGCGGCCAGCCTCAGCTACTTAGTGAGGCCCTCTGCAACTTAGTGAGACCCTGTTTCAAAATAAAGAATAAAAAATAGAACTGGGGGTATAGCTTGGAGGTAGAATGCCCCTGGGTTCAATCCCCAGTATTGCAATAAATAAATAAATAGGGGTGTAGCTTAGAGGTAGAGTGCCCTTGGGTTCAATCCCTAGTATCCAAAAAAAAAAAAAAAACAGAAAGAAAGAAAAGTCACCCTACTGTGCAGTAGCACTCTAGAACTTTTTTTTGGTTCTGGGGATTGAACCCAGGGATGTTCTACCTCTGAGCTACACCCCCAACCCTGTTTTATTTTTTTTTTTTATTTTGAAATAGGGTCTTACTTAGTTGCTGAGGTTGGCCTCAAACCTATGATCCTCCCGTCTCATCCTCCCAAGTACTAGGATTGCAGGCGTGGGCCACCATGTCTGGCACACCACAACTTCTTATTCTTCTCTAACTATAACTTGGAACCCGTTGATCAATGTAGAGGTCCCTTGCACCCATTACCTGGTTTCCCCCATGCTCCGTCTATTCTTTTCCTCTTCTCTCCGGTGATTCATTCTAGGGCTTTGCTTATTGAAATGCGCTGGCCGTGTCAGGTGGCTGAGGGCTCAGGCTTTCTAGGCTGCCCCTGCTTGCCCTGGTGCAGTAGAGTCCCGAGTGGGACATCCAGCTCTGCCGTGAGTGTGCCAGGGCTGGGGCAAGTCCCTGCTCCCCCTTCATGTCCTTTTCTCTTGATCTACAAAACAGAAGGAAAAAGAAAGAAAAGGAATAGGTGATAGGTCCCACGAATTTCAACTTTTTTCCAGTTCTGAATTTCTTTGGTTGTCGAAAGATGAAGTTTTTTGTTTGTTTTGTTTCTTAAACAACTTTCACTATTTCTTCTAAAACAGGAGCAAGTTTTAAGTATTGTTAAAAGTATTTATCAGAGCCGTCCTTGGTGGCACATGCCTATAATCCCAGTACTTGGGAGGCTGAGATAGGAGGATCTCAGTTCGAGAACAGTCTCAGCAAGTAGTAAGACTCTGATCAACCTTGTGAGACCCTGTTTCAAAAATAAAAATAAAAATAGGGCTGGGGATATAGCTCAGAGTATAGCCCCTGGGTTTAATCCCTAGTGTCTCTGTCTGTCTGTCTCTTTCTCTCTCTCTCTCTCTCTCTCTCTCTTTCACACACACACACACACACACACACACACACACACACACACACACACTGTTTATCAGTTTGAGCCAGGTGCTATGGCGCACACCTGTAATTGTTGCCATTGGGGAGGCTGAGGCAGGAGGGTCACAAGCTTAAGGACCTTGTCTCAAAATAAATAAAAGGGCTGGGGATATAACTCAGTGACAGAGTGCCCCTGGGTTCAATCCTAACCCCCCAAAAGTGTCTGTTTGGCTTTTCTACACTTGCATAAACATACGCTTGACTTACCTGGCCTTTGGCATGTGAGTCACAGCACTACTTGTCTGTGTGTTGTTGTCACCCCCCCCCCCAGGCCTTTAAGGACACAGTTCCCCAGGACTGACTGACTTTACAGCCTGTTGCTATAAAGATCTGCTGGGTTAGACCCCCATTCATGACAGCAACAATATTTACTCCTCTGAAGTTGATGATCAAATGTCCAAAGTAGCTCTTCTTTGTTTTTATTTCTAATTTAGGAGGGGGACGAAAAGGAAAGAAAGACCCCTTTAGACTGTATAGGTCTAAAAATAGACATCATGGATGCTGATTGGAACCCCTCCCAGCCTTTCATATGAGAGATCTCAATTTGTGTTACACAGAGGGGCAGCTCACTTCTGTCTTGTTCACCAGTTATACTACTCCCCAGAGAAGCTCAATAAATTTTATAGGAAAGTTTCCTCCTTATGTGGAAAGAGCTAAGCTCAGTGCCTGGTGTGGCTGATATGATTTAGGGCTCCAAGGGAGTGTGTCTGCCTTGTGAAATAACCTGTCAAAAGCAAATGTACAGAAACTTTGATCTTGGTCAATTTGGCCTTGTCGTTGGTGCTGCTGGGCACCCGGCCCTGTGACCCCAGCCTGTCTGCTTTGGAATTAAACTCCTCTCCACAACTAGTTTAGTTCAGTGCTCCAGCGGTCCTTCTGTGTGCTTCTTTAGCAGTGACTTCGAGCTTGCCTACCGATGTTCTTGGTTTCAGCATTAACCCGAGAGAGCTCCAAACTGGGACGTGGCTGAGTTTCCCATCATGGTCTTCAGCCCTGAGAGCAGGGACCCTCCTCCTCGACCTGAGGGAAGCAGACGCGCCTTCTCGTTAGACGGAGTGCACCGAGCCTGCCAGGTCCCGCAGTCTTGGAGCTGGCGCTGAAATGCACTGCGCGCTGGCTTTTTACTCAGTGATTTATACCCGGAGACATGGCTGGGTGATATCCAGTGTCCTTTTGTCTTTGTGTTTGTTTTTCTTCCACATTTACTGTATTTAAAGGATATATTGTCTTTATGGTTCGCTGGGATAAAGAGAGGGTTGGTGCAGGTTTTAACGAGAGGTCCCCCAGTGCTCTGTGCTGAGACGAGAATCATATTCTTGGGTAGACAGCTTTCTTTCTCTCCTTAGGTGGCAGGAGGCAGTCTTTTGCTGCTTTTTGAAATAGCATTTCTACCTAACGATTTTTAGAAGGATACTGAGAGGACATTCCGTCTCAGGGCACCATCAGCAACTTTTTCTCCTGTTGTTTGAACTTCCCTCACTTAAGGAGAGGGGACAAGTGTCCAGTCCTGTTTGTAAATTTACGTATCAATATCAAGATGGTGGGCGCCAGCCCCCCCATCAGATCAATTTGTATAAAAACTCTTTCATTCACGCTAGTGATATTTGGAACTAGTTTTCTCAAAAGCTGCTTTTGATGCTTGGGAATAATTAATCAGTGGAGAAGAAAGTGTTTGGCTTATTTGCTTAATATTTTAGCCAAGTAAATTAGACAGGTTGGGGGGCTGGGGGAGGGGATAAGAAAGTGGGTGGGGGCGGCCCCATAAACAAGGTGATATATAATATTTTTTTTGTTCTCCTTTTAAATAAATACCGATCAGCTTTATGTTCAGAGACAATAGGAGCCGTTGGCTTAAATTTGCAGTTTACTGTATTTATGGCTGTAATATCAAGGTGCTGCCGTCGTAATTTCATGCCCCAATGAGAAGAGCAAGGTCGAAGCAAATGCTTCCATCGGCATCTGCTAGCACACTAACTCATAAACAAGGCCCGGCTGGATCAGGTGGCACGGAATAATACAGGCTAATGAAATACAGCACAGCTTTCCATTACTGTTAGTTTTTACAGTGTCGTCATTACGTGTAATTTATGTTTAAAAAATTCAATTTTATACAAGGCACTGGGAAATAGGGGTCTACAGGTCATCCAACGACTTTTAGAGGCTCTGAGAGTCCTTATTGTACTCTCCTGTTCCAACAAAATGTTAATAAAATAAAATAAAAATACTTTTCCCCTTTTCCCACCCCAAGCCTCTTCTGAGAGAGTTGATTTTTCTTTTAATTTGGGGAGTATTTTTAGCCAGCTGTCTTCTCTGCCTCATCTCCTCGCAGAGTGTGCCAGGGCAGATAACTAGTTGTGTTCTGAGAGAGGTGACCCTCGCTCAGTCTCTGTGAGTCCCAGATGAATTGCCCAAGTCCTGGAAATGGAGGGACTGAGGATGGGAGGAAGATGGCCCAGTCTCCAGCCCTTCCGGGCTGCCTTTCGCTGCAGCCCCGGGGCCTATGCCCCCGTCCCTGGCCTAGGCTGGCAGTGCTGTCTAGCATTCATTGCCCTGCATATTTTCAAACCATTCCTGATCCTCTGTCCTGGTTGTTGTTTGACCTGAAAAAATACAGAGAACACTGCTGTCGCTTGTCATCTGTCTTTCTGCCTCACCTGCACAGGACTGGGCCTGGGGCGGTGCTCAGGGGCACAGGGACAATGTTGAGGCTATCTGTTCTGAGAAGCCCTTGCACAGCCCCCCTTCAGAAAAAAGACTGCCCACCCTTCAGTGGTGGGGTTTGGCCTGAGTCCTGGGAAGGGACTCTGGGTGCAGCTCACTAAAGTTTTGTTTCCATTTTAACAGAAACCTTTAGAAAAAGAAAGTGGATTTGTTTATCGGCTGGGATAAAAATAGGCAGGTGTGGCTGCCCGAGGCGTTCAGTTCAGATGGCTGTAAAAGCGGGCTTTATTGATCAATAGGATGTCATTTACTTGTTCTGTTCTTTTAAATGCAGCCCACCCTGGAGAAAGTGTTGGAGAAGAAATCCTTGGCCCAGTGTCTACACAGGGGCAGCAGACATCTGGTAAAGGGAACTAACTGTTCTGGACATTTTTGGAAGTAGATTGCAGAGAACTGAGAGAATGAGAAGTCCGCCCTGATTCTGGGTGTGTGGGATCTTCGCACGTCTGGAGAGTTTGGGGTTTGCAGATGAGGCAGCTGTGGTGCTGGCTGGCGAGGTGGCACTCCGCCTCTCAGAGTCAGGGCCCCACGTCCTGCTCTTCCTGCTTGCCTGGACAAGTTCCCTCATCCCTCCCTCCTCCTCTTGACTAAAGCTAGTGAGGGAGTGGAATAACTGAGCAGGACTTTCTTAGTGTTATTCTCTATCATTAATATATATATATATATTTTTTTTTTTGTGGTACCGGGGATTGAACCCAGGGCCGTTCTACCTCCGCGCTACACCCCCGGCCCTATTTTTTATACTTTATTTTGAAACCGGGTCTCACGAAGTTGCGGAGGGCCTCACTAAGGAGAGAGAGAGAGAGCTGAGGCTGGCCGCGAACCCTGATCCTCCGGTCTCCGCCTCCCAAGTACTGGGATTACAAGCGTGCGCCACCACGCCCGGCTTAATAATATATTTTAATTGTCATTGCTGTAGACTGGGGTGGGAGGCGGTAGCTCTTGAAAATCACCAAGTGGCAGAAGGGAAGTTACTGGAAGACCATGTAGATGCTAAGTGCCAGTGGTATCAGATAATGCAAATTGACATCCCAACTAAGAGAAAATTTTAGGCTTTATGAAAATGGACTGATTCTTCCAAAGGCAGCAGCTAAAGGAAGTCTTAAGGCAGAGGGGAGGGCGGGAGGTTTGCATGCCACAGGACGGTGAAGCCCTTTGCTCCCATCTCTCTGCTCTGCAACTCAGCCATTGCTCAGTCCCTCTGCGGTTAGATTATTCCTTGCAGATAGCAATCAACTGGAAGGAAGTGTGTGTGTCTAATTTGCATGAGATTATTTAAAACAAAAAAAAAAGGTCTGCATTAGTCAGGGTGATGGTAAACAACGCAAAGAGATGCCTTTTATAATATAGCCTGTGCCTCAGCTTTCAGAGCCAAATATAATTCACTTACAATTGGCAGTTTCCTTTATTATTCCTTTTAACCTTTTGGATTCTGCAAGGTCTCAATCAAAGATCTGCACTGTTTATCTCGGCGGAGGTGGGTGGAAAAGATGGGACTGGGCACCTAGATGTCTTATGTATGGGTTCTAGGGTGGCACCTTATCCCCGACGGCAGGGTCATCCGTGCACCACATGACTGGATAGATAACTCGTTGTGATATGGGAGCAGCCCGGTAGCCCCATTAGTCTGTGAGTCCCAGGAGAGTCCTGTAAATAGAGTCCTGAAGCTGCCCAGCCCTGCCTGCACTGGGGACGCTCAGAGAACTGTAGGTGCCAGTCCATGAGTGGAGTTTGCATTGGGTTTGGAGTTAGGATCTTAGAACAAGACAAGGACAAGGATGCTCTATGTTTTTCACTCTGTTGTTCAAAAAGTCGTCCAGATGTCATTTGCAGCCAGGACCCAGAGGTTAAGTTCCTGTGTTGTTCCAGTATAGACTCCAAACTATTTCTTGGCTCTTACCTATAGATGGGGTTGCCTAGGGTGGTGATGGAAGAAAGACATTTAATCCTTCTCTTAACCTCTTTAACAGGATTGAAGACTTAAGACTTAATGTTTTGTAGCTGTAGTATGGTGGCAAGTCACCGGGCTGGAGATAGAGCGCCTGGTGGTGTCACCGGCATCACCATTCTCTAGGACAAGTATGATTGGGGCAGTTTTCGCCCTCCTTGGACCTTGGGTTTTTATCTGCTGAGTGAGGGCAATGCCTGGGATAATGCTCCAGCTTGGAGATTGTATTATCCAGTGAGATTGTTAAAATGCTTATTTTTTTAAAGAAGAAAAATGACTCATTTATTGTAACTAAATCAAAACCCTGGCTCTCCCAGAGAACTAGGGATATCAGAATTCCAGCTCGTGTAAATTTAGAGCATCAAATGATAAGGTCTCTGAAAAACAAGAGCCTGGAAGGAAGTGCTGATGCCCTTTAAACCTCAGCCTCACCGGTGGGCTCGGCTGCGATAATGCAAGGAACATGTTTTATTAGGAAAATAGGCTTCATAAAAGCTCAGGGCCAGAGGGCAGAACAACGGGCAGGGAGTTCTGTTCCTTTAACCAGCTCTAGCTCTCAGGGCCACGGCACAGCCGGTAACTTGCTGTATATTTCCCCAGCGTTAAACATTATCGTACTTGTTTATATTTGAAAGAGCCAAAAGGGAAAATGAGAATGCAACTGAATGCTCCTTTTGGGAAAATTATCCTCGTTTGCAGCCAGCGGCTGACAAGGCACACGCAGCACCAGGTCTGTAGAATTCCGCGGTGTACCAGTGACCAGCAGCCTGTGCTGACGTCGCAGATGTGCTTTCTTCTCTGGTGGCTGATTATGAACTGGTTAAAACGGTCTTTCCTCCCAGCACTCAGACAGGGTGCCCTTCCTACCTAGGAAGCGCGCTCTCAGCCACCACATAGGGGACAGCCGGGAAGGTACACGCTCCAGGGCAGTGCGTCCTTCGTTTTGCCTGGCTCTTCTGTCTGTCCTGTCCTTGTTCTGCTTGGGAGAGAAATGATGGGCAAAGCAGCCCCTTGCCGCAAGCTGGGGAGGCAGGCAGGGGGTGCGTCCCCACCCCGCCCCACCACCTCAGCATCAGCCCTTGTATTTGGAAGGTGGTAAGCACCAGTCACTGATGCTCTTGGCGCCCTTTTGTCTGTCCCTCAAGCCGGGGAGAGTGAGTGCTGTCAGGGTCACCCAGCAGCCCTTCAGACTCCCAGCAGTGTGGCCTCATCTGCTCCTGGCTAGCCCCACGGCAGGTGAAGAGGGGAAGGAGCGGAAGAGCTGCAGTTGTAAATGGGGCAGACCTCATCCACTCAGCGCAGGGAGGAGAAAAGAGGGCCCAGGCCCATTTCGAAGAGTTCAGGCACTCCCTTGACCGGTTGCGGTAGGGCATGAAAAGTTTGAGGGATGGCTGTAGTCAACTCACGCCAATATGGTGCAGGGCAGAGCTGCGCTCTAAAGCATTAATGTGCACCATCTATTAGCCCCTAGGCACAGAGTGCAAGGCACCAGGCTTTGAAGATGCTGATCCTCAGAACCGCCTCCTACTTCATCTACCCCCAGGGGCAAGTATACCATGCTGTGGCCTCTAATGGAGAGCTGCCGACCAGATGTGGAAAAGCTCTCGGCTCTAGTTTAAAAGCTCTGTGTTGCGGCTCGACTGGATATTGGGATTCCCGGAACAGCGCGGGCCGGCCCGAGCGGTGCTCTGCAGGCTCGCAGTGACCTCCCCTGCTTTGCCCACTCGCTGTGGAACGCTTTCGTGGGCTCTGTTCCTGCCCAAGTGGGCCTGCGGGAAAGTTTTTCTCATACTTGGGCGCCGCACTTCATTCCCCTTCTGGGGGTTGGTCGGTGCCTTCATCCTCCACCCATGAGTGTCCCCAGTCAGCCCCAGACCCGTTGAAAATGCCCAGCTGTGTGCCCACGGAACGGGGACTTCATGGGTTCCCACTAGCCTTTCATTCCTCCATGGGCAAATCCTCTCCACATGTTACAGCCACTGCAGATGGCGCCCTGCTATTTCCCGATGTCCCACGTGCAGTGTGGTTTAGAGTGTTGGGAAGATTAAAAAAAAAAGAAAGGGAAGAAAAACTAGCCAAAGGCGATCCAGGCAGCCTATGACAGGCTAGAGCAATAATCATCTGAAAGTTTGGGCCTGGCCTTGTTTTGATCTGTTTTCTTGTTTTATTTTCTTCTTTACATTCTATATCCCATTCATACTAATCACAGTCAGTCCTGATTTTTCTTTTTATTTCTGCATTTGTCATAAAATAAAGCAAATTATTCCCGTCTTCGGAAACGATCTAGACTAATTAGTCGTCTCACCCAATAATTAGTTTTTTGTTTCCCTGTCTGTTTTCATGCATTATTGTTAGTTTTTTCCCCTCTTTTTTTAACACCATTACAGATTAAAATGAGCCACATTTGCAGTTGATGGTATCTGTTTTCAGGGGAAGAATGGAGAATTGCAGTACGGAGCGACTTCAAAAGCAGCAATAAACTCAAGGATAAATTAAGGAAATTGAATGAGCCACATTTGGAAGCAGTGTTGAGGCTAATATTCTGTCGCTTAAGGTTAAATTGCAACTGAGAGAGGTTCTGGAGAATCCAAAATCGGGGAGGCAACTTACTAGGCTGCCAGGCGCTCTGTGGCCTTAAAGGCCTTTTCTCAAGGACGATCTTGTTGCCGCTGTGGACACTGGCGAAGGTACTCACCTGCCGTTCTGTGCTCTTCTCTGCAGGGCTGACGGATGAAGAGATTGATTTGGCTTTCCAGCAGTCGGGCACTGCTGCCGATGAGCCCTCGTCCTTGGGCCCGGCCACACAGGTGATTCCTGTCCAGTCCCCTCACCTCACTGCGCAGCCATACAGTAAGTCCCCGCTCCGGCTCCAGCTCCTGCCTTCAACGTGCCAGGGCTTCAGGGCTCTGGCTGAAGAGCCGTGTTTTGCGTTTCCCAGGTTCAGCAAACCGAGAGGAGCTGGGTTTCTAGTTTGAATAGAAAGCTCTTGGGTTTTTCCAAAAGAACCTGACACACCCAAATCCTCTCCTAGACAAACTTCTGGGTATGTGACAAAGGTTGAAGAAGAGATGAGGGGCCAGAATAAATGAGTCGATCGTACTGTTTCAAGTATTTCGGTTATTGCAAGAAACTGAAATGATTATTGGTTGTTTCTGTCTTTGTACACCAGTGCTTTGGATGTTACTGTTTCCAAAGAACAGCATGAACATGGATTCATGAGTGCATCCCCTTTGTTCACCGAAGCAACTTGTCTCCTAATTCTATTTTTTGAAGTTAATTTTTGTAGATTTAGTCTAGCCTTCTTTGCTGCTCCCTCGTCTCGGCTGTGCCGAGTATATTCATGTAGTGGCAGTCTGTTAGAGAATTCTGGATTTGATGTGAAGGTCCTTTTTGAACATTGCTTTTAATTATTACATGATAATCATGACCCATGAGGGGTTTTGTTGTTTCTAAATAAAAGTGATCATAGTAATAAATCTACTAGTAAATATACACCTTGAAAATACAACTAGAGCTCTTTTTTAATTCATTTATGAAAGATCTGAAAAGGTTAAAATTGACTCCAAAGCTATGGAAAATAGCTCAATTTTGTTGCTTTAACGTAACCCAGCATTAGCTCTATTATCTTTCAAAATGACTTTTCTATAATTGTCTTCATTTTAATTGTCTCTCTCAGAAGTTTTATTTTTTCAAAAAATAATAGGAAACAGTGTTAGTTAGATACAAGATTTTAAAAGGTGTATTTCTAAATGACAGATTCATTTTGATCCCTGAACACCTGGTCTGAAGCCACCTTCTGTCTCTGGCGTCACCGTTGGTTTTTTTTTTTGGAACTGGGGATTGAACCCAGGGTCATTCTACCTCCGAGCTACATCCCCAGCCCTATTTCTTATTCTTTTTTTTTTTTTTTTTGTAGTACCGGGGATTGAACCCAGGGGCATTCTACATCTGAGCTACACCCCCGGTCCTATTTTTTATACTTTATTTTGAAACCGGGTCTCACTAAGTTGCAGAGGGCCTCACTAAGTAGCTGAGGCTGGCCGCGAACCCGGATCCTCCAGTCTCTGCCTCCCAAGTACTGGGATTACAAGTGTGCGCCACCATGCCCACCATTCATTCTTTATTTTGAAACAGGGTCTCACTAAGTTGCGGAGGGCCTCTTGTAGCTGAGGCTGGCCGCGAACCCGGATCCTCCAGTCTCAGCCTCCCAAGTACTGGGATTACAAGCGTGTGCCACCAAGCCCAGCGTCACTGTTGTTTTGACCTGGCTCTGTGGCAGCAGGAAGACACAGCCAGCAGGGTCTCCTCTCCTCCAGCCTGGCCGAGGGGCCGGGCATTGACCTAGAGTTTGCTGTGTGTGTCACAGACCTCATTTAGATATCCCCTTCTTTTGCTTTCTGGATAAGGTGAAGTGGGGGAGGCCAGGGCACACGCACGCAAGTGTCTCATCTGGCAGTGCCTGGCCTGAGTAGCCCACTGGCATCATGACCTCTGAGACCCAAGGAGCAGAGCCTCCATGGCGAGCCTTGTGTTTTGGGCTCCTGGGTCAGTACCTGCCACGTGTCAGTGTGGGACTTGAGTCCATTGTGCTTGCTTTGGGCCCTAAACCTACTTTACGCGTTTCTTTTTAACCACGGCTACGTCTCCACACTTTTTCCTTAGTTGTGTCCCTGGGCCCAGCCACTTAATGGGATTTGTTGAGGATAGGCAGTGGCAGCTGGGGTACGGAGTTTTCTAAGATGCACATCTGTTCTGTTCCAGCTGTTTCCTCCCATGGCTTAATACCAAACAGGTCTCTCGGCTACTTGGAAACTTCTTGCTCAGAACAAATTGTTCTGGTCGGTCACAGAGTTTGTCCTAAAATGGCATGCGTTTGCCTGCTTTCCAGAGGCGAAAGGGTTAAATCGCTTGTCTTTCTGAAAGAGGCAGAAGAATGCGGTGGGTAGCGGGCAGTTGAGTCATTCACATTGTTCTCATGTCCAGATCGCTTTGAGGGAAAGCATTACACATTTAGGTATTTAGGTAGGAGTATTTTTGAGTCTCCTAGCCCTAAAAATATAATACATCTTCTTAGAGACAGACTTCTTCCTGCTTTGACACTAGTATAAAAACAGTGGTAATGGTAATTTTAAATACCTGAAGTTTTTAGTTGTCGCCCTTGAGCTTCATTCCTCTCGTACCGTTACATTACTTCTTCTCAGCTCCGGGGGTGACTCTGCCTCTTCACTTCTGTACTTTTGCCAAGAGGTGTCAAAACTGCTAAAAAAAAAAAAAAGCTTGATTTTGATTAATATAGAGAAACAAGACTTTGCCTGACTGATAATAAAACTGATAAATGACATTTGAATTACTTGTAGCGGTAATTTATTACATAAAATATCTTTTATTTGACATGCGATTAGTTGCTGGAAGCATCACTCAATCTGACTAGTTTAAACATGCTCTAAAATGAACCCCAGTAAAAACCAGGGCTGTCGGCTGCTGGCGTTATGAAATATACTAATCCTGGAGTGAGGAAAAAATCTGACTTTAAATATTTAAATGATTAATTGGGTTTATATATTTTTTTTACCTTTCTAACCCCCTTAATTACAAGCAAACTCAGGGGAGTTTCTGAACTAGGTGTGCAATCTGCATGCTTATCACTGAGGCATTGTCTGCATCCAGGAGGGATTTATGGCCTCCGTTCATGTGTGTTCCTGCTGATCCCCGGCAGCCCTTTCCTTCCCATTTCTTGGCTTTTTAAGGACATTCCACCTCTGAGCCCAAGCCTAGAAAATGGGATTCCCTGGGCCCAGCCCAAATGCTCATGTGTCAGAGTGGAGACCACCCCAGGCAGGGGGTGCGCACGGAGCTTCACCTCTGGACCTCCTGGCCGGCCTGCTTGGTGGCAGATATGCTGCTAGGTGGTCCCTTTGATGTCTCTGCTCTTTGGTAAATATGGTCGACCTTGGGATGTTAGTAAATGCCAGTGTTGGCAAAGAGAACATGGAGACCCACCAGAATGGTGCCAAATTCAGTGCCCCGGTGTTTGTTAAGCACCTACCACATGCTCAGTACTGTAGCATGTGAGAGATTCAAAGCTTGATTTTTTTAAAATCTCGCAGGCTCTTTGGGAAAGATAAGATAAACTCTTAAGAAGAAGATAATATAAGACACTGTGATTTAATGCCAAAATTAATTATACAGACAAAAATTCCACGAGATTACAGAAAAGAGAAAAATTAATGTGGGCTAGGGAGTCTTTGTCAAAGTGGCAGGAGGTTGACACCAGGGGAAGCACGATGTCACCTGGTGTGAGAATACACCAGCGTTCTCAGCGCTTAACCCATGAAGTCCCAAGTCTCCAATTCTGCGAACATAATGATATTCAAATATTACTTCAAAGTTATCATAAGTGGAATATTTGTTACTCAGCTTTAAGTTTTTCTGGGTATGCCACGTCTGGGACCATGGGAGAGAGTCGTACAGAGCTCAGGAAAAGGCAGGCTGTGATCTGCGAGGAGAACTGATGGTCTCTGCCTCACTGAGTCAGGACCCAGTGGGCGCGTGCGCAGTCCTGACACGGAGCCTGCCGCCCGCCCGCCCGGTGATCTGTGCTCAGCTGATTTGTCTTTTTTCCTCCCCGAGAGACAGGCAGCAAGGAGCTTTGAGATATAAGCAGGGCCGGTATAAATTTTGTAGGGCAATAATTTTTTCTCAGGCTTGAACATTTTCCCCCCACTGTCTTTGATAAACAATTTAGGCCCCTTCAAAGACAGACCTATAGCCTCTTCTCAGTTGCCTCTTCTTAAAATAGGATATAAATGTCTGAAGCCGGTGAAAGGCTTTGAACCATTCGACTAGGAGTCCTAGAGTTCTTTCTCACTTTGCTTCTTCTATAGCCCTGTTTAGTAACATATACTTGTCCTTTTTGGGAGGAGGGAGTACTGGGGATTGAACCCAGCGGCATTCTACCTCCAAGCTATACCCCCAGCCCTTTTTTTATTTTTTGTTTTTGAAACAGGGTCTTGCTAAGGTGCTGAGGGTCTCACTAAATTGAAGAGGTTGGCCTTGAACCTGCAATCCTTTTGTCTAAGCCTCCCAAGTACTGGGATTATAGGTGTGTGCCACCATGCCCGGCATTGATTATTTTATTTCACTGAGCAAGTGTTTATTATCGAAGGCCTACTGTGTACCTGGTACTGTGCTAGACCCTGGGATGAA
The DNA here is from genome assembly GCA_004027185.1 of Glis glis. Classification (NCBI taxonomy): domain Eukaryota; kingdom Metazoa; phylum Chordata; class Mammalia; order Rodentia; family Gliridae; genus Glis; species Glis glis. The sequence continues at coordinate 34,889 of PVJS01016209.1, forward strand.
AAGATTGATAAGGGGTGTCAATCAGCTTTCCATCACTATACTTAATACCCGTGATAATCAATTTATAAATAGAAAAGGTTTATTTTGGCTCACAGTTTCAGTCCGTATTGCTTGGCCCTGTTGCTTTTGGACCTCTTGTGGGGGTGCCGGATGGCAATAACAGGGAGTGCGTGGCAGAGCAAAGCGAGTCATGTCGTGGCCAGGGAGCAGAGGAGAGACAGGAAGGGGCTGGGTCCCACTGTGCCCTTCGAGGGCACACCCCCAGTGACCTAAAACCTCTCCCTGGGTCACACCTCTTAAAGACCTCACTCTTTCCCAGCAGCACCTCCCTAGGGAACACGCCTCCAAAACATGGTCCTTTGGGAGACATTTAAGATCCAGACTATGGGGCTGGGGATGTAGCTCAGTGATAGAGTGCTTGCCTAGCATGTATGAGGCTCTGGGTTCAATCTCCAGTACTGCAGGGAAAAATAAAAAGAGCCAAAAAAACTACAATACAAGGCCTAGTCTCTCTCCAGTTGCTCCTGTGTAGTGGGAAAGGCAGTGAAGCAAGCGGGGGGGGGGGCAGGAGGGGAAGGGACGCTCCAGAGAGCAGATGTCTAACGGCCCAGGGACGACGGATGCCATGCTCAGACAGAGTGGACAGGAGCGCAGCCGTGGGACTGTGTGAAGATCTTAAGAAGCGCTGGGTGGTTCAGAGTGGCTGGAAACACCCAGAGAGACTGGAGAGGGAGACAGCCAAGTCATCACCTGACAGTGACAACTCAGCACAGTGATGTTTGACTTGGAAACGCATCATCCGGTTAGTTTTGAAGCTCTGTTACCTATATGACCATCTTAGATCCATATTAAAATTATTCATATCATCTGGCAGACACCTGGGGTGTGCCAGCCCGGGTCCATGCTGCCCTCCTCGTCTTCTTTGCCTGGCAGCCCTTGCTGTTCCTCCAAGTCGGAGTCAGCTGGTGACTCCTCCAAGACATCTCTCCTGCGCCCCATTCTGACCAGGGCAGAGACGCCCCTTGGCTCGCTCAGCCCCTCTGTCCCGCCACCCTGCACTTACATGTTATTTCAGTGTCTTCCCTGTTAAGGTGTGAGATCTGAGGCTTTAAAGAAGATGGAATGGCCTGAGGCTCTGCCTTACCAGGTGTTCTAGAAATGTGTGTTGAATGGATAAATGGTGGTGGAATTGTACTCGAGAGTGGAAAGCTGCTCTGTGGTGGCATCGGCATGGCCAGCTCTTCTGGCAGCCCGTCAGTGAGACTGGCGTGCTTGGCCCGTGCGGGCTGTTCTGAGCAGGCCATGGAAGAGGTAGAGCACGGGCCTTGCCTTCAGGAAGCCCTGTTCATGGAGACAGAAGCCCAGTGCTCAGGGAAGGACAGGCAACCGACCCGGCCGGGCCATCTGTTACGGTAGGCGTGTTAAGAGAAGCCCAGAATTTAGGAACAGAGCAAACTCCAGGATGGTAATCTTAGAGGGGCTTTTGGAGGAGGCAGAACTTGAGCTGCCTTTGAAGTCAGTAAGTCAAGTTGGACCTAAGAAAATAGAAGAATTTTTCTCTGTTACATGGAGGTGGGTCGTCCAGGCTGCCATGAGGGCCTACGGTCTCAAGGGACCTAACTCTACTTTGTACTCTGTATCCTGGGCAGCTGGCGGTGGGATCCATCCTGTGGTTCAGTCTGACTGCTCCAGCTCCACTGTCCCACCTGCTGTCAACCAACCAGGACAAGTGGAAGGAAGGAAGAGGGCAAGCCACCTTTAAGAAACGCCTCCTGCAAATTGCCCCGTTACTTCCAGTTTCTCCCTGCTGGTGGGAACTCTGCCTCATGGCCATACCTGTCTGCAAAGGAGGCTGAGAAACACAGGCCTTATTCTGGTGGGGCGTGCACTCAGCTTTCCATATCCCGTAGGAAGTGTAAGTTCAAAGAAACACTAAGTTCAGAATGATGGCTACCATGGGCTGAGAGGGTCGTGTAACCAGCTGCAGTGGCATTTAGAAAGTTTTAGCTGGTGGCCGGGCGTGGTGGCGCACGCTTGTAATCCCAGTACTTTGGGAGGCGGAGACCGGAGGATCCGGGTTCGTGGCCAACCTCAGCGCGCATGCGCGCATGCGCGATTTATCTCTCTCTCTCTCTCTCTCCTCTCTCCTCTCTCCTCTCTCTCTCTCTCTCTCTCTCTACCTAGCGAGGCCCTCCGCAACGTCGTGAGACCCGGTTTCAAAAATAAAGCATAAAAAAATAGGGCCGGGGGCGTAGCGCGGAGGTAGAACGCCCCTGCGTTCAATCCCCGGAACCGCAAAAAAAAAAAAAAAGAAAGTTTTAGCTGGTAAATTAGGCAGGTTTCGGATTGATTGATCATTTTATTATTACTCTTCATAACTCTTATAAATGCTATATCCGTGTGTGTGTGTGTGTGTGTGTGTGTGTGTTTATATATATGTTACTGGGGATTGAAGCGAGGGACATTCAACCTTCAAGCTATACCCCCACTCCATTTTTTTATTTTCCATTGAAAACAGAGTTTCACTAGGTTGCTGAGAGTCTCTCTAAGTTGTTGAGGCTGTCCTCAAACCTGTGATCCTCCTGTCTCAGCCTCCAAGTACTAGGATTACAGGCATGTGCCACCACATCCAGCCTGCTATATCCTTTTTTTTTTTTTTGGTGGTACTGGGGATTGAACCCAGGGGCATTCTACCTTCGAGCTATATCCCCAGCCCTATTTTTTGTTCTTTATTTTGAAACAGGGTCTCACTAAGTTGTGGAGGGCCTCACTAAGTAGCTGAGGCTGGCTGCAAACCTGGATCCTCCAGATCTCAGCCTCCCAAGTACTGGGATTACAAGTGTGCGCCACCACGCCTGGCTTCCTTTTGTATGAATCAAGTATTACAAGTACATTTTTTTTTTTTTT
>PVJS01016210.1:0-37793 GCA_004027185.1 Glis glis
AGGGAGAGAGAGAGAGGGAGAGGGAGAGAGAGAGAGAGAGAGAGAGAGAGAGAGAGAGAGCTGAGGCTGGCCGCAAACCCAGATCCTCCGGTCTCCGCCTCCCAAAGTACTGGGATTACAAGCGTGCGCCACCACACCCGGCTGTCAAGGATATTTTCAAAAAAATATTTTTGATACCCTTAGAAAAAGTTTGACTAACTCTATCTCTATACAATAGCCAACAAAAACAGCAACCCATTAGCCAATACACACAAAGTCTTTAAAAACAATTTCCCATAATAGCAATGGTGGTATAGATACATAGGGTTTCATGGTATCTCTCAGACAATTCTATATGGTAGAAAGACAAGTTATTATTTTTATTTTCATTTTACAGATGGGAAAACTGAAGCTCAGAAAGGGAAGAATCACACAGCTAGCCAAGCTCAGGACCAGAATCCACCATGCAGATCTGGCTTCAGGTCTCCTGGCGCATCCTCCATCGGAACTGCTGGAGGTCAGGGACGCGGTCTCCTGAAATCGAGTCTTGAAGGAGAAAGCCAGGAGTGCTTCAATGGCTCTCATTTGCATGGCCTGCTCCGGTGCAGGACAATGGAATTCCAACTACAGTATAAGAAAATCTGACAGCTAGAACAAATGGCAGCGATTTCCCCACCACTGCTAATGGTACAACAGAGGGATTCTGCTTGCTGCTACCCAAGAAAACGAGCATTTTCATTACCTGCTATAGCGCTAATGAATGGCCCAAAGTACAACAACAGAACTGTTACCTCGATTGCATTGAAATTCCTAAGAACATATTTTTCCTCTAGAAAATCTGAAAGATATTTTATGTTTGTGAGCTAGAGTTACAGATGGTTTAAAAAATCTTAACTAGGAAAAAAAGAAAAGGTATGCACATTGCACATTAAAATAAATTTCAACAGCGGCTTTTCAGCCAGGGGATCCAGGCTGTTAGGCTCTTGAACAGCCATCAAACCAGGAGCTCAATTCACAAAGATTATACTGGGATCCTAGAGCAAAAGGACCCGAGACACAGGGCCGTTCTGTTTCTCCACCCAGGCCCTCCATTCCTCTTGTACTCTATCCATCCGGCAACCCTGCCAAGAATACCCTTCAGATTCTGGAACTACATTTTACTACAACAGCTCTGCCTGAGATGAGACTCATGTGAGCCTCCCAACTCCTATCACAGAGTGGGTCAACCCTGCGAGATCCTGAGACTTAGGGAGCAGACAATGTCATATAATGGCAGGTTTCCAGGAGAAATGCACCTTCTGAATATGTCAGCAGATTTCAGTGAAACCCCCTGATAAAGGACAAGGAGAACATGGTCCTGATGTCCCTTGCCTGAGGGTTTTCCAAGAGAAACCCTCAGCTCCAGATTCTCCACTTCCGGGCTCTCTCACTAATTCGGGACTACTCTTCCTCCTTTTGTGACCTCACCTTAGCCAAAAAATTCATCTCTGAGCCCCGAGGTTCTGAGATTCTGAGCTGGACCAGCTTTCCTACTCAGGACCCCAGCATCACTCCAACACGACTCGGCTCGACCTAGCGCACCTGACCACCAGCATGCTGTCACCAGGGAGCTTTTTTTTTTGATAAAGAGAAACCCCTGCTCCGGATCCGGTGGGTCCTGGTGCATCTGCCAGGCCCTGTCTCCAGAAGAAGGGAAGCGTCTTCCTGCAGGTGGAGGAGAGCACATTCCTCCCTCGGCCCTGCAGGAGCACCGAAGTTCAAAGCCCTGGGCAGAGCTCTGCCTAAGCTGAGTTCATGAATGCTTTATTATTGTTCTGCTGAGCAGTTACCCCCATGCCAAGCAAGTCAGAATGAGCCTTCTAAGCTGCGGTGATGGATGTTTGCAGGGAACCCGTGGGAGTTATTAATATTCATGTTCCCGTCACACTTTTGCAAGTAATGGAAGCTTGTTTTCTGTAACACTTCATTAGGTGAGGGAGACAAGTGACCTCCTAGAGTTTTGAAGCACAAAGGGTGGTCACCCAAGACCCGGAAGGGACTGAGGGTGGAGGAGACAGGTGAGAGGGTTGTAGGCATTAAACTTTCTCCTTGCGGAGACTCTCAAAAGAGCCTTTCAGTGAATGTTGAGCTTTGTGGGCCCCTACAAAGTAAGAAGTTGCAGAATCTGGCCTCTCCCCTCTCAGAGAGAGACAGCAGGGCTCAAAAGCAGTGTCTGAAATCACAGCTTTGAGAGATCAGGGTGGAGAATTCAGGAATCTGGGCTGAGCCACCTCCCTTGCCTACAGAACACCAGAGGGGCCTGCAGACTCCAGATCAAAATAGCAGGGGGTCTAGTTAGAATGGCTATCATCAAGCCAGGCTTGGTGGCACACACCTGTAATCCCAGTACTTGGGAGGCTGAGACAGGAGGATTGCAGGTTCAAGGCCAGCTCAGCAACTTAGTGAGGTCCTCAGCAACTTAGTTTCAAAATAAAAAATAAAATGGGGTTGGGGGCATGGCTCAGAGGTAGAATGCCCCCTGGGATCAATCCCCAATTACCCCCCAAAATAATGGTTATCATCAAAAAGACAAAAAATAACAAATGCCAGAATGGATGTGGAAAAAGGACTCTCGTACACGATTGGTGGGGATGCAAATTAGTACAGCCACTACGGAAAACAGTATGGAGGGTTCTCAAACCACTAAAAATAGAACTACCATATGAGCCAGCCATCCTACTACTGGGAATATGTCCAAAGGAAATGAAACCAACATCAAAGTATATCAGTATCAAAAAGATCTCTCCACTCCCATGTTTATCCACAACAGCCAAGATATGGAAGCAACCAAGGTGTTTATCGACAGATGAATGGATAAGGAAAAGGTAGTGTGGAATACTACTCATCCATAAAAAAGGATGAAGTCCTGTCATGTGTGACAATGTGGATGGAAGTAGAGGACATTATGTTAAGGGAAATAAGCCAGGTGCAGACAGGCAAGTACTGCATGATGTCACTCCTATGTGGAAGCTACAAAATTGATCTCGTAATGGCAGAGCATAGAACAGAGGTCACCAAATGCTAGAAAAGGCAGGCAGGAGAGGGGCCTGAGAGAGGCTAATAATGGGTACCAAAATACAGCTGGACAGGGGGAATAAGTTCTAGTAGTTCAGCACAGTAGGGCGACTACAGTTAACAATCGACTGTTTATTTCAAAATAGTTAGAAGATAGAATTTTGAATGTTCCCAACACAAGGAAATGATAAATGCTCGAGGTGATAAAAATGCTAATTACTCTAATTTGATCATTACACATTGTATACGTGTATCAAAATATCACACGGGTACCCGGTAAATCTGTATAATTATTATGTGTCGATTCAAAATGCTTCAAAATAGCAGGGACTTGCTTGTGGGTCAGAGCGAGAGCATTTGTTCAGCTCAGGAGAAACCAGGATGGAGCAGAAGGACTGGAGGGAGGGAGAGAAGTGTGCAGCAACTAAAAGAGGGCTCAGTGGGGGCCAGGGCAGGAGAGGCGCTGTTTCAAACCAGGCTCTTGAGGCGGCCACCTCCCGCTCCCCACCTGCAGAATAAAGAGTCCATTTGAAGGCCAAGCTGCTTTCAAATGAACCCGCCTCGCACCGCACTGTAATTAGATGCACGTCCTCTCTGGGCCTCTGGGCCTATTTCCTGGCCTGCAAAACAGGCATATGAGGAATCCATCATTTTCTTGTGTAAGCTGAAAAACTCAACATACATAAACATGCTTCGAACAGCTCCCGGCATTTAGTACAACCCCTTTAAATGTGAGCTATCAGCATTATTACTATTAATATTATTGATGTGTTCATGTTCCTCTGTCGACTCAGTTCTCTGAGAGCAGGAACTGTATCTTGTTATATTTGTTACCCAAAACACTGGGCCAGCACAATTTTTTTTTCTTTTTGGTGGTATTAGGGATTGAGCCCAGGGACGTTATTCCTCCAAGCTACACCCCCAGTCCTTTTTTTATTTTTTATTTCAAAACAGGGTCTTGTTAGGTTGCTAAGCACCTTACTAAGTTGCTGAGGCGTGTCTCAAACCTGTGATCTTCCTATCTCAGCCTCCCAAGCACTGGGATTACAAACTGGCACGACTGAGTTGCACAATCCATGAATGAATGGAACAGTCTCTACTCCTGCCATTGTGGAAAGGCCTCCCATCATTCTCAGGCCACATGGAGCTGTTTCTGGTTAATAGCATCAGGTCACTAATTCATTTGACAAACACCGATCACCTGCTCTGAGACGGGTACTGTGTCTGAAAGCTGGGGATACATCAGGGGACAGAAATGTCAAAACTCCTGGACCTTGGGAAGCTTATCTTTCACAAGGGTTAGGAGGAAGAGACAAATAAAATAAAATAGAAGTGAAATACTTTATCTTAAATAATGATCCATGCTATGGAGAAAGTGTGACCTGGCAAGGTGACAGGGAGGAGGGATGCTCAGTCCATGTGGGGTTGGGGGAAGACCTGCCTGGGGAGGGATATTTGCAGGAAGCTCTGAAGCTGAGCAGGCGGCCATGCCGCTGTAGGGGAAGGGCCTTCCACAGGAGCAGAAAGTGCAAAGACCTGCTTATTTTCTTTCTAGTGTGATCGGTGACACTTCAGGGACATCTGTCACAGCCTTACTAAAATAGAGAGGATTTCCTTCAGCCCCCAGGTGGTCAAGCTCAGCGTGGCGTACGGATTCTCCCACAAAGTCAAAGCTTAACCAGCAACAGCCCTTAATTAACTGGGGAGTGTATAGACAGTGAAACCGGTTGCGGTCTGGGCAGGAAGGGCACCCCAAAAACTCCAGATCTGTGTGTGTCCATATGTCACAAGCCTCTCTTCCTCCTGGATACACTGATCACATGAGATAGTATGTGCAACACACCTAGCAGCGCTGCACCTGGCCCCATGTAATTGCCTCAGATGGTTATTTCTGTTACTCCAGTCTTACTCCCTCCCTGTGTTAGTCAGCTTTTCATTGCTGTGACCAAAATACCTGGCAAAAACAACCTAAAGGAAGAAGGATTTCTTTGGCTCACGGTTTCAGAGGTCAGTCCACGGTTGGCTGGCTCCATGACTCTGGGTCTGAGGTGAGGCAGAATGTCATGGTGGAAGGGTGTGGTAGAGGAGAACTGCTCAGCTCACAGCAGCCAGGAAGCAGAGAAAGACGAGAGAGAGAGGAAAAGTCTGAACACAAAAAATACTCCTCTAAGGCACGCCCCCAGTGATCTACTTCCTCCAACAAGGTCCTGTGTCCTCCAGTTTCTACCACCTCCCAATAATCCATTTTCAAATGATTAATCCGTCAAATGGCTTGGTCCACTGCTGCAGGTAAGGCCTCCATTTTCCAATCATTTCCTAAGAGTTCCACCTCTGGACCCTGCTACACTGGGGACTAAGTCTTCAACACATGAGTCTTTGAGGACACTATATATCCAGCCCTAACATTCATTCGCCCTCCCCAACTCCTCCCTTTCCAAAATGCTATTGAGAAAGAAAAACACCGGAGGGGGGTTGCCGTGCTGTTTCAACTTGGGGAGGTTGGGCGGGAGAGAGAAGAAAGACACAATTCACTGTGAATGTCTGTTTTCTGCACCGACTGTGAGCAGCAGGACTGTTGTGATCTCCAACCTTGTGGCTGTGCCCATGGCCCAGCAGTATACCTGGCACATAGTAGCTATTCAATAAATGCTTGATGGAAAAATAAATGAATAAAATAGTGCAGTGCATATGCTGGGGCCTGGTGCTATAACGTGCTCATTACCTGCAGGTGCTGAGAACAGCCACAGAGCAGGCTTGACAGAGACCTAACATCTCAGGAGCATAACTCTCCTACTGTCTCAGCGCACTCCCCCGCATGGCACCCGGCCTTCTTGGGTTCCTGTGAGTGGCAGCCCACTAAGGGGGTTCTGCTGATTTTCCTACAGGTTACCTTTGTTGCCATTTAGATCAATCATCCTTTTCTGCCATGTTAAACTTTGGCTCAGCGTTCTCGGAGAGGATGTAAATTATTAAACAAAGGAAAGCGACTCTGGCTTCAGATCAGATGGCAATTAGCATCACCTAGCACAGAGAGAAGTCCCTTCATGTGGCCCACGTGTCGGCATCAGGAGTGTAGGACTTGGCAGCCATGCTCAAGTTCCAGCTGACATTCATCTCAGACGTGTCCGCTGCCCACAGGACTAATGGAAACGGTTCTGACGTTTCCCTACTACGAGAGGAGAGAGGAGGGCGGGGAGGGAAGAGGGGAACGTGCATCTTGGTATCAGGACGGAGGGAACGTGCTCTGGCTGCCCATCTTCTACGTACCGTGTGCAGTACATTGGTGACCTCGTGTGAATTGTGTATGGTGAGGCGGGTGCCACTCTGGCTATTCTGCAGATGAAGAAATTGAAACACAAGGAAGTTCGGTAGGCACGCACAACCACACAGCAAGCGGAGGAGCTGGAGCTGGAACCTGAGTCTGCCTCCTACTACTGTCCCCTCTGTGAAGATGGCCGGGCACTCCACATGGTCATAGCGATGTGCAACAGCAGCCTGGGAAGAGCGTACCTGTGGGCTACGCCCCTGAACAATACCTGGAGAGGGAAGAATGGGCCTGCGTGCGTTCTGCTGGCATCGGGATTATTTCCTCCCTGTGAGGAGAGGAAGGGATCTTTATGACAACTGAGCAAAACCCTTGGGTCTTAGAGCAGAGTTCCTCAACGCTTCCCTCCCAGGGCCCCCCTAAAGCAGCCTTTTCAGACATCTGCTTCCCTAATCACCATGAAATTTTAATACCACAGATACATAGGAATAAAGATGTGTGTGTGCTTTATATATTTTTTAAAAGAATTCATTTTTTGCCCCCACACCCTAAACCAATTTCACCCCCACAGAGAATGTTCGTCCTAGAGCATGTCAGGGCCAGCGCTCTTTCATTCATTCAACAACGATTACTGTGGGCTCTGTGAACGAGCCCCAGGCCAGAACATCTCATACTCATGCTCGCTTTCCCTCTTGAAAAGTGGGTGGGACTTCCTTTACATTGTCACATCAAAGAGGAGATGCTTGATGAGGTTGACAACTACAGGATGCTAGGAGAGGGGCAGGATAGGAGAGACAGGGTCTGCCAGATGGGTAGGATCCAGTTGGAACTGATCAGAGCCCACCCAAGACCAGCAGGACCCCTAGCACCACAGGGGCGTCCACAAGGCCCCTACCCTGCTGCACAGGGGCCCCAGGAAGGCTGCCCCAGTGCACTCACCCAGGAAAGCATGCCGATGCACCCGGGCTCACAAAAGGACCCTAGAGTATCAGGACAGGGAAAGCCTTTGATTTCTTCTCACTAACCTGCTCTTACAAAGAGGAGCCTGAGATGCAGAGGGGAGTGGTTCACCCAAGGTCACAGGGGCCTTATTACTGGCAGAGAAACCAAGTGTCCTGACACCCTTTCCAGGATCTGAGGTCAAATCTAACCCTGGCATATCTCAGCAAAAGATGTGAGTGGAGATAAAGTCCGAGACTAGCGCCCTGCTCTCCAAGTGCTAAGTCAATTGGTAACACCAGGAATCTGCACTGTGTCATGACCACAGGTGTGCAAATTGTGTAATGGCCACAGGTGTGCAGATTGTGTAATGGCCACAGGTGTGCAGACTGTGGCTTGGAGAAGTGGTACCCAAGATGCTTGGGCCCAGAGGGAGCCACAGAGACCCAACCATGCAAATAAACACCGCCGTCCTATCTGTTCCGGAAGCCTGTACCCAGTGTTGCTTGCAAGAAAACAAGAAGCACCGACAGTAGTTGAGCTGTTACTTGGTGGATGTTGATCTATGAGGGACTTTGTTTGGATTCACGGAAAAAAAATATGCCTGAAGAGCTGCAAGAAAACTTACCCCTCCAGCCCCAAATGAAATGCTACCTCCCTAGTACTTGAGAGGCTGAGACAGGAGGATAGCAGTTTTGAGGCCAGCTTCAACAACTTAGCAAGACCCTCAGCAACTTAGTGAGACTCTGTTTCAAATTTAAAAATAGGGGGGTGTAGATCAAAGGTAGAATGCCCCTGGGTGCAATCCCCACGACAGAGAGAGAGAGAGAGAGAGAGAGAGAGAGAGAAAGAGAGAGAGAGAGAGAAGAAAAAAGAAAGAGGAGGGAGAGAGGGAGAAAGGCCACCTCTTCCAGGAAGCTCTCACCAGCACTTATCCCCATTTAACTGGATGTGAATTCTCCCTCCTCTCAAAGCATCCCGGCTGTGTCACTTCTGTGCCTCTTTATTACCTGTGTCATAGTTACCTTGCTGTCACTTTCATGTACGTCCTATGTCCCTTATTAGATTATTCTGTGTGTCAATAGAACTAGAGATATATTATATATTTTGTATTCCCCTTCAGTGCTTAGAACTAAGCATTGTCCCCAACACATACTTAGTAAATATTTGTTGAATGAATATCCTTATGTAAAATCCATCATGGGAAATAAAAGATTATAACAGATCCAACCAAATAGGATTCAAAGAAGGGGAGGCTCTAAGCATTGATTTTATTTTCTAATTCCAAAAGTAAATCCCCCTCTTGGAATTCAGAAAGTGACAGGAGTTGTTGATTCTGGAATGTGGGGGAAGAGGAAGTTGAATTAATCAGGTGTTAAAACGAGAATCTTTATTTCCTGGAGAGTCATTCCTCAGCCTCTGCCAGATGCCTATCAGGATGAATCGCTTTCAGATCTCAGGGATGATCACCATAGATATAAGGAGAAATGCAACGGGAAAGATAAATACAAGAGTTAGAAGGACGCAGCCAGAAAGGCACGCAGGACTTCCAGGTCCGAGTTCTGATTGGTCAGGCATTACAGGATTGAGAAAAGACCAGAAGGCTGTATTGCAAACACTCCAAAACTGCTAACCCCAAAATGAAATCCCAAACAAGGAAAGCTAGACAAGTTGGGGAGAAAATACTGCTTCACAGATTCCCAGTAAGCCGGACTTGGTGGCACACACCTGTAATCCCAGTACTTGGGAGGCTGAGACAGGAGGATCACAGGTTCAAGGCCAGCTTCAAGAACTTACTGAGCCCCTTAAAAACTTAGGGAGAAACCATTTCAAAAATAAAAAACTAAGCCAGGCGTGGTGGTGCACACCAGTACTTGGGAGATTGAGACAGGAGGATCCAGGTTCGTGGCCAGCCTCAGCTACTTAGTGAGGCCCTCTGCAACTTAGTGAGACCCTGTTTCAAAAATAAAGAATAAAAATAGGACTGGGGGTATAGCTCGGAGGTAGAATGTCCCTGGGTTCAATCCCCAGTACCAAAAAAATAAATAAATAAAAATAAAAGTAAAAAAATAAATTAAATAAATAAAAGGGATGGGGGTGTAGCTCAGAGGTAGAATGCCCCTGGGTTCAATCCCTAGCATAAAAAAAAAAAAAACCAGGCCGGGCATGGTGGCGCACGTTTGTAATCCCAGTACTCAGGAGGCTGAGACTGGAGGATCCGGGTTCGTAGCCAGCCTCAGCTATTTAGTGAGGCTCTCCGCAACTTAGCGAGACCCTGTTTCAAAATAAAGAATAAAAAATAGGGCTGGGGGTGTAGCTTGGAAGCAGAATGCCTCTGGGTTCCATCCCCAGTACCGCAAAAAAAAAACAGATTCCCAGTAAGACCTATTTTTACACATCTGGAGAGAACACACACACACACACGACTGATGAGAACGTTCTTGGGCCTTGGTAACCTTCCAACAACCATTGTTGCCAACTGCTGTGCCCTTTGGTCCCAAACCACCTGCTTGGGGTAATGCAGGCCAGAATTTTCAGCTGAGCATCCCAGGACCATGAAAGTTCACGCTAGCCAGGTGACCTCTGAGCCTGAGGAATGAGCCAGCTCAAACATTTCACTTGGGATCACGCCAAAAAGCAGCTGCCTAAATAATAGGCCCATAACCAGCTCCAATAAGATTTCCCCTCTGCATGAGAGGGTCATTTATGCTGCCAGGATCCCTTCTGCAAGGCAACAAGCAAGATTGAGGTAAAAGAAGCCGAAATGTTATAAAATCTGTAGATTTCCTCCTTGGGAATTTCAAACCTTCATGGGTACAGAGGCCTAGAGATGTCCTCTGACCGTCAGTCTCTGCCACTCCAAAGCTATCTCACTTTTATAAAACAGCTAGAATTTATCCAACATTCACTACTCACCCAGCACTGTGATAGGCGTTTACAAGTATTAACTCATTTAATCAATATGAAAAAATACCATCAGGTAAGAAACATTATTACTCCCGTGGATGAAGAAACTGAGGCCTTGGGATTTAACTTATTCAAAATCACACAGCTTACACGCTACACTATACCATGTGTTCTACTAGGATCCCAGGAAAAAACCTCTTCGTTTTTTATCTCACTTGCTGTCATTGATACAGAGTAAACGCTCAGACTCTTCATCAGGAATGTATGTGTGTGCCTGAGAATTTATCCACTTCAGTAAATCAAATGAAACCCTATTTGGCATCTCTCAGGTAAGAATCAGGACTAGATGCAGGGGCAGGCTTTGTCTGGTGGTGGGGGTCACAGCTCTCCCCACTGCAGCCCACCCCCAAGGAGGAGGCATACTCATGCAGAACATGGCTTGAGATGCTACTAAGCCGGGCGTGGTGGCACACGCTTCGCTTGTAATCCCAGTACTTGGGAGGCTGAGATAGGAGGATCACAGGTTCGCGGCCAGCCTCAGCTACTTAGTGAGGCCCTCTGCAACTTAGTGAGACCCTGTTTCAAAATAAAGATAAAAAATAGGGCTGGGGGTGTAGCTTGGAGGTAGAAGCCCCTGGGTTCAATCCCCAATACCTCAAAAAAAAAGGGTCAGCACACTGGGTGGGATGTTCTGTGCAAACAACAAGAAGTCAGGTCCTTTTGCATCCCCGACTTGCTCTCTTCTTGCCTTATTTAGTCCCTGGCTTTATTTCCAGATTGTATCGTCTTATTTGGTTAGGATGGTAAATTAAGCCCTGGCTTCCTACCAATGCTACCTCCAATGCCCCAGGAGTGTGGCTTAGGCCAGCTTGGCGCTCAGCTCTGCTTCCCTCCCCGTTAGCTCCGGCTGTCCTCTCCCTTTGTCTCGATCAACATTCTCACTACTTAATCCAAAAAGACTGACCACACAGCTTAGAGGAAGATTTATTTGCTCATAGTTTTTGAAGATTTCGGGGTTCAGTCCACGTAAGGCCAGGGTCTGCAGAGCTCAGGGCATGGTGGTGGGAAGTAGAGAGAGGGAGAGAGCAAGGGCTCTGTTTTCACATCATGAAGACCAGACGCAAGAGAGAAAGCAAACAAGCAAGGGGCTTCAAAGACAAAGACACAGTCCCTAAGGCCACACCCCCAGGCACCCACCTTCTCCAGCCACACCCCACCTGCCTAGGTTACCACCCAGTAAATCCATTACAATGATGGAATTACAGCCCTCATGCTTCATTACATCAACTTTGAACATTAATACATGAGTTCTTCAGGGGACATTCTATATCTAACCCCCTTCTGACCATCAGAGTGATCAATGCCTAGATACCAAACTCAGACAAAAAGGACCAGGGAAGGCAATGTTTAGCCCGGTCCTTGAGCTCTTCAAGATGCTGGGTTGGGGTTGGTTGCTGTGACTCACATGGTGATACCAGCTCACCCAGGCCATGGGTTCCATGTGGGAAAAAACAGTGTGCTATCATCTGGCCTCAAAACCAGGAGTGGCAAATTAAGACTGAGTGGGGATGCTGGGTTTTAGGACTTCACCTTGTCTCTCTCCACCTTGTAGATGAATGAACCATGGTCCTTCCCTTGCTTCCAGGAACTCACAGTCTAGGGAACATCGACTTATACACAAGTTGTCAGGCATAAGGTTGTCTGTGTTCTAGGGACACAGTGTAGGTTGTGTTGGACTTCAGCTAGAGAATCCGAAAGAGGTTTCACAGGTCTTGGCAAAGCAGGATTTTGAAGGCGAAGGAGTAGGGAAACACATCCCAGGTCAAAAGAACATGAGTAGAGACTGTGAAGTATATCAGTGATTGAGAGAGGAATGCAAATCAAGATTACACTAAGATTTCATGTCACTCCAATTAGAATGGCAGTCATCAAGAATACAAATAATAATAAATGCTGGCAAGGGTGTGGGGGAAAAGGAACACTTATCCACTGTTGGTGGAATTATGGATTAGTACAACCACTATAGAAATCAGTATAAAATTTCCTCAAAAGTCTAGGAATGAAATCAGCATATGACCCAGCTATGCCACTCTTCAATATTTATCCAAAAGAATTAAAGTCAGCATACTATAATAATACATTCTTTTTTCCCTTGTGCATCTAATCATTTTTATAGAATTTTATTGGTACAATATAATTATATATCATAGTAAGATTCAAAGTGACACATATATGTACACACAATATATTTTCGTATGGTTCCCTCCTAACTCTATCCTGCTACCCCCTCCCCATACATAGTAGTAAGGCTGTTAGTGATACCTTCATATATTAACATAATATTATTTGGTCTTTTCCCTCCTCAAGCCTCCTTTTTTGACTTCTCTCCTCCCTCTCCCAACCCCCTTCCACCATTCTACTGGTCTCACTCCTTATTATCATGAAGTCCCTTTTCTTTCCTATTTTCTCTCTAGCTTCCACACATGAGAGAAAACATATGACCCCTGACTCTCTGAGACTGACTGATTTCACTTAGCGTAGTGTTCTCTAGTTCCATCCATTTTCCTGCAAATGACATAATTTTATTCTTCTTACCCATGTTTATAGCAGCACAACTCACAATAGCCAAGTTATGGAACCATCCTGGGTATCCAGCAACAGATGAGTGAATAAAGAAAATGTGGTCTATACACACAATGGAATTTTACTCAGTCATAAAAAAAACAAAATTATGTCATTTGCAGGAAAATGGATGGAACTGGAAAGTATCATGCTAAGATTCAGAAAGTCAAGGGTGATATGTTTTCTCTCAAATGTGAAGCTAGAGAGAAAAAAGAAAAGAAAAAGATTATGAATAATAGAAGAAAGACTGGTGGGCTAGAGGAAGGGGATCCAGGGGGATAGGAGGGAGGAAGAGCAGGGCTGTGAGGGAATGAAATAGACCAAATTATATATATATATATATATATATATATATATATATACACTGTGCATATATGAATATATCACTATGGATCCCACTATTATGTATAATTATAATGCACCAATAAAAGACTAATAAAAGGGGAAAAGAATACAATTGAAGTATTATTAGGTATAGGACAGGCTCAATGAGAGACCAGCCTATAGAAACCCTTAAATACCATATGAAATGGCTTGGCCTTTGTCCTCTAACAAGTAGGAAGACATTATAGGTTTTCTGAAGACTTTCCCTTAATTCCCCCTTAAATCTGGATAGCAAATCCAGCTGCATGGACTTGGCGTCTCTCTACTTGTTATTGCCACACACATCTGAAGCCTAATATGTCCAAACCAAACTCTGGATTCTCTCCCCCATCTGGTCCTCCTGGAATCTTCCCCATCTTTCTGCCAAGCTCCCAACCAGTGCCTGGCAAGAGTAATGGAAGAGTTATGATAACTCCAGATTCACTCCAGGCCTGAGAGGGATCACTGTTCCCTGAAACCAGGGCCTTGGGATATCAATACAAAATCGGGCTTCTTTCAGGAAAGAAAAAGGGAAAAAGAGCTGTTGCCTATTGTAACAGGCTGAAAAAAAATCCCTGAGAGGTACCCAGTTCCCTAGTCCCTGGGACCTATGAATGTTACTTTAAATGGCAAAAGCGACTTTACAGATGTAATTAAATTAGGGATCTAGAGATAGGAAGATTATCCTGAATTATCTAGATGGATCTACTGTAATTAGAAAGTCCCTTGTAAGAGGGAGATTTGATGGAGAAGAGAAAAAGGCATGTGATGGCAAAAGCAGAGATCAGAGTGATGTGTGTACAAGCCACCAGAAACGAGAGGCAAGGGGTGTATTCTCAGGACCCTCCAGTAGGAACTGGCCCAGCTGACACCTTGATGTTAGCCCCCCAGGACCTCTTTCAGGTTGCTGGCCTCCAGAATAAGAGAATATGTGTGTGCTCTTTTGAAGTCATTAAGTTTAGAGTAATTTGTTACAGCAGCAACCAGAAACTAATACAGCTACAGAAGCAACAATAACAAGCACAAGTAGAAAAAAGACAAGTAGACAAGGAGTATGGGATCTTCCAGAATCCTTTTACTCTTACAATCCCAACAAAAAAAAATTGGAGCATTAATAAAAAGTCACTACAGGTCCCCCTGCTTCTGGCTTCTCCCATGGCAAGATGTCAGAAGCTGAGACCAGCCCTGTGCTAGTTCCCTTCGAACTCAGTGTAGCCTCTTTTGTAGCAGTAGCTTTAGGAAATACTATTTTCAGACGTGACATATAGAGATCTTCTCATTTCTTAAGAGCATTAACTTCCTTAGCTTTTCCTTTCTTTCTTTTTTTTCCCCCAGTGGAAGGAGGAGAAAGAGAAGACTTCATGCCCTGAAGTAGAAATAATTACCTTCAGGACTTTAAGACTGCATTCTCGCTGCTTATGCCACTCTGATCAAAGTCAGTCATGAATTAAGAACAAACCATAGCCCTCTATTCACTATTTCTTTAAATAATCTTCCTGCCTCTCCTCTCGGAGGAAAAAAAAATCTTAAACCGAAGACTAGTATTAACCATAATGATAATGTTTCACATTTATATCCTCAAAGAGCATTAGCATCATTAGACAGTTAATGCACACGACAGTCCTCTCGGGGAGGCAGGTCAGTACTGGTGTTCTCTCTCAGCAACAGGGATCCGGGTGCTGCGAGCTGCAGCACTCACTCCTCAACTCGTCATCCATCCATCAGTCACACGGCCAAAGCTGGAAACCAGGTGGACGAAATCTCAGATCTTTCCAACACATGTAGAATCAATATGGGCCAATGGCCTCCGGAAAAGATTGAGTATACAAAAAATTATCAATTAATAACAGGATTCAAATGGAGCGTTCCCATTCTTTAAGGGAGATAAGATTTGTGAATAATCAACAGAAGACAATGTAAAAGCCAAGTGCTGTATGGCATAGACAATAAGCGCTGGGGGAATTCAGAAAAAGGAGGCATGATTGCGGAGTTGTGTCTATGTGGAGTCCCCACACACACATTTCACACCAACCTGAATTCTCACAGTTCAGAGAATCGCTTTGTAGTACACAGTCAAAACACGTGTGTTCTACCTAAAGCCAAAATAGCTACTCCACAGCCAGGTGTGGTGGCACACACTTGTAATCCCAGTACTTGGGGGGCTGAGACAGGAGGACTGCAGGTTCGTGGCCAGCCTCAGCAACATAGTGAGGCCCTCTGCAATTTAGTGAGACTCTGTTTCAAAAATAAAAAGGGCTGGGGGTGTAGATCAGAGGTAAAACACCCCTGGGTTCAATCTCCAGTACCAGAAAAGAGAGAGAGAAAAAAAAAGAAAAGAAAAAATAGCTCAGCAGAGGAGAACACATTAGACTTTGGTGAATCAGGCCTCTGGGCTCCTCTGTTACTGTGACTGACCTGTATCTAAGACTCTCCTGTATCTTAGTTAAGGCATTACTACAAGCCTGGGAGCCGGCCTGCGCTGGGGCAAGACAGCCAACACAGATGGACTTGGAAGACTCGAATTACCTTATGTACCGCAATTAGCTAATTCTTTTCAGCAACCCAGTATCCCACTTAAGACAACAGGTGATTTCAGTGCATGTTTTCCAGAAGGACAGACATGAGTTTAAATCAGTGGTTCCAGACTTTGGGGTCTCATTGACCAACAAAACATTCCCTGCCGCCCCCCAAGATGTGGGAGACTCAGGAATCAACACAATTTTAGGATTCGCATTCTGCCAAGTAAGAGCATTTGAGGGATAAAAAAAGAAGCTATAACCTACTACTATCATCACTTTATTAAAGAAAGTGCATTCTAATACCAAATAAAGTGAAAGGTTCTAATCTCAAAATTCTGGCAGAGAATACATTTAGTTCTGTGAAAAACTCACTACATTATCCTTTATTTTTTTTCTCTTCTATCATTGCAGTATAGTGAAAATTTTGCAATGTTCTGGCACCAACAGCAGGCCTGCCTTTGGAACACAGGCTGTGAGCTTCTTACAGCCTCTAATGGCTCTTAATGTACAAGATCCCATCTGCCATTCTACCTTTATATGCAAATGCAAGAAAAGTCACTCCACAGACCTGTTTTGTTCCTTGAAGCCACAGTGACAGGTAGACTATGCCTACGGAGGACCGCCTCTGAGGGACGACTTGAATCCACCTACCTAGCTATTCCTTCATTCATACAGCATTAAGCACTTACTGAATGCTGGGGACTACATTAGAAAATGGAGAGGCAGAAAGGAGTTTCCAAGCCCTACTGACACGCAAATCACAAAATGAGAGACCACGTTGCAGCGAGACCTACAAATGGTAGCCCCAGGCCCCATCCGGGTATAATCCAAAAGTGAGGGGGTCTGGGATACAAGGAAGATGGGGGAGTGTGCACATGCAGCACCCCAGCACCCAAATGTTCTTCCTTCGCTGTGCATCCCCCGTAACGATGCTGACAGCAGGCATGTCTTCAGATAAGGCAGACAATGATATGTCTCACTGTTCTAATTCTGGAACTGCTCTGCCACCTCATTAATATGGGGAAATGTGTTAAAAAGCTGCTGATAAACAGCTGCACAGAGGCAGAAATAGTGGCTCCCATCACATTTGCAGACTTTATTGGCTCTCCAACGTGGCACGAGAAACGTACCCTCGCCCGCATGTATAAACGGGGTAATTTGCTGTAATGCTCCTCTTTATTGGTAGACATTTTGCCGTATCATGTCTCCCCAACCACAGTTTAAGGACACTGCTGATTTACACAGCCCTGTGAACTGCCTGTTTCTTAGAAAGAACTGTCATGTCGGCCGGCATCGCTGTTTCGACATTCCAATGTATCAATAAAACAGAAGATTGACTGGCTTCCGTGCGTTGCGCCATTTGTAATAACGGAATTTCGACTCGCTCGGAGAGCATTTGATTAAGAAATTAGCGACGAGTTGTGTATAAATCAGTGCAAACCCTGAGTTGGCCAGAGCCGTGGGAGGTACGTTTCCTTGGGGAGGGGAGGGAGATTTTATCCTAATCCAAGACCAGACCTGGAGTTAGGAAAGATTTTCAAACCTTACAGGCACTACCCCCGGAAGCCAGGAGCAAGAGTCCCAATTTCCCTTACCTTGGGAATGGCTCTCTCCAGCTACACTTCCGGCTAGAGAAAAAGTCCCAGGGAAACTCAATTCCCGGGCCCGGGAGCTGATTCCCATCACTGACCGCCCCTTGACCGACCCCCCCAACAGAGGATTTACAGCCTGTTGGGGAACCTTCTCTGCTAGATAAATATTAAACTGTTTTCTGTTTGGTACCAGGTGGCAGCTGCTCCCTTCCTTCTGTGTTGGGGATTATGTATTTGTGTAATTTTTATATTATGTTTGTTTTCTTGGCAGATGGCTTACTTCTTATTGGGGTGGTATGGCGGGACGTGGAGGGGTGTAACTCTAGGGGCATGTTCTGCTTGATAAAAGGCAGATAATAGAAAGGTGGGTTTTTTTTAACACACGGAGAGCAAAACTATATAATTTAACTAAATGTGAAAAGCCTCGGATCCTGCAATTATCCAAGCTTGGAACAGGGTAGCTTAGAGACGGGATTTTCTTTCTAGAAGCATTTAGATGATTCTCCTGGCACACACATCTCCTTTGGCCCAGTTCCCCGGTCCCCACCCCGCCATCCCCTAGAAGAGTGCCCTAACAAGCTCTGGTCTGAGCCTCCCCACCTCCAGAAGAAAATTGGAAGGTTTCCTGGCAACGCTAAGGGTAGGGGCCTTAGAATTGCAAATATAGCATTAAGTTAAAGCCCTCGGTATAAAATTTGACCTAATTAAGACACTGTGGGGCAAAGCATTCCAACAGCAATTACATAGGTTGTAAAGGGGTGAAGTACCTTTTAAAACCAAAGAACAGTTCTGCCAGAAATAAGCGCCCCGAGGGTCAAATGAGGAGTTGTAAATGCAGGACGTCATTCGCTTTGACCTTAACCAGGGCACATCCATCGCTTGCCATGGCGGTTGCTGGCCTGGGCAGCTGGGTGGTGAGCGTTTCCAATTACCTCTTCCCAAGACCTCTCTCATCTCTCACAGACAGTTTCTAGAAGGTGCAACAATCCTATCTTTTGTAACCCTGACCTCCTTTATTAAGTCATTCATTCATTTACAGATTTTGCTGGGGCACTTCCTATATACCAAGACCCATCCTGGCTTCTACAGATGCAGAGAAGGATCAGATTATAACAATGAGATGGCCCCCACATGACCATCTCTAGACCAAATATAATTTGTGGACACTGTCTTGCAAACAATTGCAAGGTTCTCATTTGAGGCAATTATTCATTCATGTCTGTTTTGAATACCAAGCTCTTATTAGGCACAGGCACTGTGCAAGGTGCTGGAAATACAAAGAGGAGTGAGTTGTCAGGTCGCCCCATCCCTGAGAAGTCACAAGTCTGCTGGGGGAAGTACATATACCCATAAACTCTTGCGATAATGAGCAGTTTCCCCCAATTGCAGAAGGAAAAGAGGTACAAAGGGTCACCTTAGCTGAGACGGGGCAAGACTGGAGATGAAGGTCAGTGGCCCTGCCCGGGCTGACAGAGCAGGTACACCTACTTTACATGAACAGGCTCTGAGGCCAAATGGTGTAGACCAAAGCCTGGGTCCTCCAATTCCTGTGCAATCTTGGAGAAAATATTTAAACTCTCTGTACCTCCATTTCCTCAACTGTAAAGTGAGTCTACAACTCTTCCAGCTGTTCTAGAAGAAGACAACATTTATAACTCCCCTAACATAGTTCTCCCCCGGATTCATCATTACCTGTGTGATGTTGGGCAAGTTATTTGAACTCTGGGCCTCCGCTTCTTCAAAAGACTTACTTCATTGGGTTGTTAAGAGAATTTAATGAAAAAACACATGTCAACTCTGACAACAATGCCTGGTACAAAGTTTTAATTATTATTATTGATGTTTTTATTACCGCACACACACCCTCAATATTTATAATTAAAAAGCTTTACATCTTAAATTAGGTTCTCATATTCAAAGGAAAAGACCATCCACCTGGAAAGCAAAACTTTAATTAAAGGAAATTTAGGGAAATTGATTAACCTCCCTAGACCATTGTATTTTTATTGATAAAGTTACCTCATCCAGAACCTTCCAGATAGCCTCCCTCCCTGATAGGCAGAGTCGGGGCCACCATGACACACCAATAGCACCTGGAGCAACAATGACCTTGGGCTGATCTTGGTCACTTATTAGTCCCCCAGTTCATCTGTGAGTTCTTTCAGAGCTAGGACTTTGTTCTCACCTATCTGTCCCCTAGGAGATCCCAAAAACATGTTTGTTGAATGAGCAAATCCTGAGTATTTAGCTGAGAAGTTAAGGGGCACTGAGAAATTCAATTAATTTAGTTCAGTCTAGCTAGTGGGAGATGTGAGTCTAGAACTGAAGGTCTCCTCATTCTTACTACATCTTCCCCAAGACTACAAAGCCAGCTTCTACAAAGTGGTACATTGGGAGTGATTGTTTTCTGTGCGAACAATTCTTTATTGTAAGGCTTTAACATCAGTTATCTTTAAATTGCAAGTGATTCCAGTGCATTCCAAAATTAATTTGATTTAGCAAATCTGAGTGGATCTGCAACTTGTCAGTAATATATCTGTTGCACAAAGCGAACATGGCTGGGTTCCGACTCAAGGTTTTAATTGATGTGCGTTGTAAGGATGACTAATGCCATCTGTAGGCTTGAGGTGGGTTTGTTGTTGCTCTTGTTCGCAAAGAGAAGCTGAAAATTTACACAGAGGTCATGACTGTAGGGCTCTGATTTGTTTTTGTTTTGTTTGTTGGGGGGTTTTGGGGGGGATTGTTTTGTTTTATTTTGTTTTTCTGCGGTACTGGGGATTGAACCCACAGGTGTTCTACCTCTGAGCTACACCCTCAGCCCTATTTTTTATTTTGTATTTTGAAACAGGGTCTCACTAAGATGCGGAGGGTCTAAGTTGGTGAGGCTGGCCTCAAACCTACGATCCTCCTGTCTCAACCTCCCAAGTACAGGGATTACAAGCATGCTCCACCACGTCTGGATGCTGATTTGTTTTTAATTCATGGGTATTTATCCAAATACCCAAAGAAGAAAGAATGAAATCTTGAGGTCCCAAACTCAGATTATTTCTACTTCAGGACAATGAGTTTTCCTCAGGATCCCAAACCATGACTGTAGAACACAAAGCAATGAAAACCAGCCAGCGGCTCTCTCTCCCATTCCTAAATGGCTCTTAAAACTCAGAAGTGTGTTTTAAAAGTCAAGGTCTTCAGCCAGGCATGGTAGCACACACCTGTAATCCCCATACTTGGGAAGCTGAGACAGGAGGCTTGCAGGTTCAAGGCTAGCCTCAGTGACTTAGCAAAACCCTGCTTCAAAATAAAAAATAAATAAATAAAAAAGACCATACCTGGGAATGAAAAAGGAAGAAAGTATGGGATGCAGATTCCTCCTTGTAATGAAAACATTTTAACATGGTATTAATCTCCATTCAAAGTAACTTTAAATCTCAGTTAAAGCCATTCCTGAAGTGCCGTAATGAGTGACAGCCGTGTAGACGTACTTTTGTGAGCAGGTGGGTTTTGAGGCTACTTTCAGGACATCCTCAGCTGAGTACCTACATCCTATTGCTACTTACAGATCACACTACTGTGTGTGCAATTTCCAGCTTAAGACAGAAAGAAAAAGAAGGAAAACGTCACATCCATCCCACCCTGGGGGGAGAGGTCAGAAAACCCTAAGCGAGTACAGAGGCCCAAATTACACACCTGCTCTTCTCTTCAAGCAGAAGGGTGCTTTGCATGGCCCCTCTTGGGTCGAACAGATCCTGATTTTAGTGAAGAGGTGGAGTCTCTTGCTCCTCTTCTTGGTTGCTCAAAGGAAGAGACCAAAAAACAAGACGCTTTCTGGGGGGAAATAAAAAGCCAGCAGAGGCTTTGATCTCAGGCAACCCGGAGCTGGAATCAGGGCTGACGGGGGCCGGTGTGTAGGTGGCTGAGGAGGAATCAAAACTCATTCAGTTTGGGATTTGGCGGGGAGGGGGTTGGCACTGGGGATTAACCACACAGGCATTCCACCTCTGAGCTACATCCCCAGTCCTATTTTATTTTATTTATTTGAAACAGGATCTCGCTAAGTTGCTGAGGGCCTCGCTTAATTGCTGAGGCCATCCTCAAACCCGCGATCTTCCTGTCTCAGCCTCCTAAGTACTGGGATTACAGGTGTTCGCCACTATGCCCAGCTAGGGCTCCTTCGTTTTTATAGCCACATAAGGGGATTAGACAGAGAGCTGGAGTGGTGATATGTGACAGACACTTAAACGGAATTTAATGGTTTGTTCTTTTTCAAATTATTGAACATTAAGTTTAAATGTTTTCGTATAAATATTAAATTGCACGTATATAGCAGAATGGCAATTCGCACACGACCACTCAGGTTTGTGAGGAGAACGTGGTGGCTTCTTTATTTCTCGTCGCTGGTCTGTTCTTCCTCCAGGCTCGTACTCTACTGAGGAGCGCAGGAAAGAACAAACTTGTCAATTAGTAATGCCTCGGGCTCTTCCCTTTTAAGCAGTGTCTTTGGGTCATTCTACTGTTTAAAGAGAGAGTAGAAATTCTACTCGTCATCTCTCCCGAATGGCTGGTGGCCATGGAGGAAAGGGCCTGTGACCCACGACGCGGGCCCTGCTCCTGGTGGGGGTCTGGTCTGGCCCAGAGCTGACCTGTTGTCTTCTGGGCCACTGCCCATCCCATGTGACCTTTGGGGACACGGTGCAATCATTCCCTTCAGAAGTCCACACTGCGGCAGGCTGCAGGAGCCTGGGGCCCTGCCTCAGATCACGAACCTGCGCCCCCAGGACCAGCGGCCGTGGCTCTCTAGACACACTGGGCAAGGTGCCAGGCCAGAGCCAGCTTCTCCCAGGTTACAGAAGAGGACAGGAAAGGGGCCGCTAACCCCACTACACCCCTCTACACCCCAAGCTTCCACCTTGTAAAAGAAGAAAATGTTTTCCTCTTATGGCTTCACTTGCTTGGTTTCACGACAACTTTTTTTAGCAGCTGAAGCTGTAAAATGACCATGACCTTTAGCTACAGCCACCACTACCCAGCCTGCGCTGATAAATGACTCAGAACTTTGAGCGACCCCAGTTCATGAGACCCTCGCTGGACCTAGCTTTCCTGATCAATGGGCAATGAGATTTGTTTTAATCAAGCATATGTGAATTCATGGACACATTCTGCCCTTGCCAGAGTGAAAACGTTCAATCATGAATTGGCATAAACTCCCTCTCTCGCACACAGAGCGCCTGCCTCTCCCTCCGGGACACGCGTCCACTGCTGTGTGTGCCTCTGCCTGGAGCAGGCTCCGTGCCTGCTCTGGTGGGCACTGGAGCAGCCATCGGCATGCTGCGAGTGATCCCAACAGGGGGAGGAAGGGAGGCCACGGGCTTCTGTTGTCTGGGCCTCCTCTGGTCATCCCGCTCCTCCTCTGAAGTGCTCATTTCTATTGGGTAGGACTCCCCCTATGTCATTGCTCCCAGGGGAACGCCACCTCATGACCCAGCCTTGGTGACAGATGAGATGCAGGAGGAGAAACTGGCTTAGCAATAAGGACGCATCTTGAGGAATATTTTTAAATTAATATTCCCATTATTAACATATATCAGAGCTGGGCATGGTAGCGCATGCCTATAATCCCAGCTACTCTGGAAGCTGAGGCAGGAGGATGGAAAGTTGGAGGCCAGCCTGGGCAACTTCAGGAGACCCTGTCTCAAAATAAAATTAAAAATCATCTAAATACACACACACACACACACACACACACACACACACATACATATCAAAAATGAGAAATCCACAGTTAATTCTGGTAAACAAAAAAAGTTAAGATTTTACTTGTAGATTGCACAGTAAACATTTTAAAAACTTATAAAGTTCTTAGCACACACCAGGCACTTTTCTAAGACCGTGATTTATTTAATTCTTGCAATGTGGTAGGTATGATTCTTACTATCATCCTCATTTTATAGATGAGAAAACTAAAACATAGGACAGCGAGGCCCCCTTTCCCAAGGTTACAAGGTGAACTGCACGTGAGCAGGATCCAAGTCTGGGCAGCTGGCCTCCTGTGACACTCTACTGCCTTAGTACCGCCACTGGGTGTCAGAGTACCAAACTGAAGGAGCAGCAGCCTTCTAGGGAAGAGAGGGGAACCACACTGGCTGAGGGCATTCTAGGCCAAAATACTTCAGCATGCATTTTCTAATTTAAGAGGTGATGAAAACTTCTTAGGGAGCAGAATACACAACAGTAAATTAGTGAAATGACCGGTGTATGTCAAGGGAGTTTTTGTCTGTATTTTTCAAATGGAAAAAAAATAACATTAGAGTAGTCTTGGAAGTTAAGAGGACCGGGTTCTTCATTAACAGAAGGCTCTTTCCTGCTAGCTATTCACACCTGATCACACAATGAAACCATTATTAGAAAGACATCAGGAAAGAGACCATCAATGTATTTTCTCCCTCTGCAAAAAAAAAAAAAAATCAGCCAGAGACAAGCATTTGCTATAAAATTATCTGGGTTTAATCGCTATGAACATCAGAACTGTGGTACATTAAAGTACAAAAACCTGTATGTACAATTACACATACAAAAAAAAACGTTCTTTGGGAGAAGCAATTTGCAGCAAATCTGACAAACAGCAAGAATTATTCCTATTTTGGGTCTGAAAGGAGAAATGGAAATTTCCAGGATCTCCCCCTCCTCCCTCTGGACCCAAGGACCCTCCAAACATCACTTTGCAAAAGGCCTGAGGTAGGAAAGGAGGTATTAACAGCATCAGGCGTCCATTCCTCCCCTCTTATGAAAAGGATGAATTCTGAGGAAGCGTTTTCCATCATTTATTATACTGATGTTCCATCCATCCGCATCATTAGACTCCGTAGTTACCATGACAATATGATGCCTCCAGCAATCTAACTTGATAGCCAGATGCCAGAATGTGAAAAAATAGGACCAGCAAAGAAAGTGAGAGAAATATAATTAATCTGCACCACACAGAAAATGTGCCCAAAACTAGGAGCAGGAGGAAAATTGCTGAAATGTCATTGAAGTGGGAATCATTGAAGGGCAATGATAATCGAGTTTCACTAGAGAAACTTTGCTAACTAGAACCTCGTACTGGTCTACAACTAAGACCGAGGAGGGAGTCCAAGTTAGTCCGGAATATTGCACTGAGCCCCTGCCGGCGCCCAGTGGTATCATCGCTGATTCTAGTCAGGGGACTCTTGGGGACCCAACTTGCCTGAGGCTCTCAAGCCACCATCTCCAGTATGCCACCATGACACTCTGCTCATATCTGGGCTGCTGTCACACCCAGATTTTTCCATCTGATTAAATTAATTCCCATCGTTCGGAAGCAAAACTTCTGAACTAGAGTAAGCCATGTCTTGGGGGACGCCATCCCCTCGCATTCTAGGTGCCCAGTGACAGTGGCTAGCGCAGCCCTCTTTAGGGCCTCAATGTGGCAGAGGAGATGGGGGGATTGAGAAACTGTGAGCAATATAAAAGCCGTGCTCCCAGAAGACAAGCCTGGTGGCCACTCTCAGCAGGGCTGGGTCGGGTAGCGGCGCTGAGCGAGGCGGTTGGCCCGATTCAGGCTAGAGCCCATGGAGAGCTGGAAAAGAAGGACACATGTTACGCTGGAGTGCGACCCCAAGCACAGTCTGCCCAGGGCTGACCAGCTGGATCGAGCGACGGGGCCCTGAGCGACTGTCCAGAACGCTCCGGCTGCAGGTGCTTCCCAAGGTTGTATCCAAATAGTGTCCCCTCGCCTCCTCAATATGGGGGAGAGAAATGTGATTTTATAAAGGGGTGGGGGTGACAGATTAGCTGTCTGCCCCAGGTCACTGAGGAGCGGGGAGCTTGTCTTCTTTTGAAGTTTACGATGGTCCCCTTGTCCCAGGACAGAGGGACGGCGCTGTCTCTTCCATCTCAAGACCTGCTATAGGTGCAGAGCAATATTTATAATAGCCACATTTTCCAAATGCCAGACACTTCACGTATTATACTACTCATAGCCCCATTCTCCAGATGCAGAAACTGAGACTGAGAAGCTAAGTAATTGCTCCAGGATGCACATGGAGTAACTGGGATTCCAAACCCGCGCTCCTAACCCCTCGCCCCAAGGGAGATCTTACCTGAGGGACCTGAGACGGGTTGTAGAGAGGAACAGCTCCTTTCAAGGTGGGCGGAGGAGGCAGAACACCAGGTGTGGAGGAGAGCTCAGAGGAAACACGCTGGATAAGAAAACAGGAAAGCCAGTGAGCGGCTGCCTCCTGGAATGTCAGCGTCTTCCCCAAGCATCTGTAAAACTGTAACACTGAGGGTATCTCCAGCAAACATGGCTCAAGTGGGCACAACCAACCCGGGGTCTGGGGTGGCTTGAGGAGGCTCACGAGCTGCCACGCCCGCAGCAAGAAGGAAGAGCCACAATCAACTATACTGATATCAGAAAAGCAATAGCACGTTCTTCAGAAGGTCTAGAACATGACAAGAGTGCCCTACGCAGGCCTCAGGAAATACAAATGCAGCCGGTGCAGTGGTGCATGCCTGCAACCCCAGTACTTGGGAGGCTGAGACAGGAGGATCGCAGGTTTGAGGATAGCCTCAGCAATGTAGCCAGACTCTCAGCAACCTAGCAAGACCCTGTTTCAAAACAAAACTAAACCAAAAAAAAATAGAACTAGGGATATAGCTTGGAGGTAGAATGCTTCTAGGTTTAATCCCCAGTACCACAAAAAAAGAAAGGAAGGGAGGAAGGGAAAGGAAAGAGGAAGGAACGGAGGGAAGGAGGGAGGGAGAGAAAGAGGGAGGGGAAGGGAAAGGAAAGAAAAGAAAAAGAAAAATGCAGCGGGGCATGGTGGTGCACGCCTGGAATCCCAATACTTGGAGGCTAAGACAGGAGGATCACAGGTTTGATGCCAGCCTCAGCAACTTAGTAAGACCTTGTTTCAAAATAAAAAAATACAAAGGACTGGGGTGTAGCTCAGAGGTAGAACACCCTTGGGTTCAATCCAATGAAGGGAGGGAGGGAGGAAGGGAGGGAAGGGGTCTTTCCTAGCGATGGGTATGGAATCCCCAGCAATGTGAACAAGTCATGAAGATGTTTATCACAGTGCGGTTCTCTAGCATTCTCCAAATACGCCCCTCCAAAAGTTCCGATGATGAGGCCCCTAACCCCAGTATCTCAGAACGTGACTGCATTTGGAGACAGCATCTTTGAAGAAGATGGATCTTGCATTTCTGTCTCCAGAATTGGGAGAAAATCCACTTCCGCTATCTAAGCCCTCCAAACGTGGGATTTTATTATAGCAGCCCAAGCAAACCCAAGCAGACGCTTTCTCCATATTCCCCCTGAGCCAGCTCCGCACCGGGCGGCACCTCGGGCCCACACTCAAAGTCCCGTCCTCTGTGTTGGTCCTCGGCTCCGCCTGGGTCGCTCACCTGGAGCCCTGGGAACTCTCCCATCCCAGCGCCCTGGGCCAGGTCCCCGCCGGACATGGGTCCCGGGTGGTCACCTCCACCTGGAAAGCAAAGAGTCAGAGCTGTTCCCTGTGCTCAACGCTGAGGAGTCCCCACTCCCAGAAGGTACCCCACCCCCAGGAGCACCCCAAGACCACAGACAACCCAGAGGACCTGGGGTTGGCCACACCTGTGCCCCTGGAGAAGGCGTGCGGACCCAGCAGAGGTGGGGACTCAATAGGAGGTGTCGGTGAGAAGCCCAGGCTAGCCTGGGGGGGAGAAGATGCTCTGGCGGGCTCCTGCTTCGTGGAGAAAGAAAGGCAGCATTGGGGACATTGGTGGTTAAACAAATTCATGCATCTATTCCTGCGACAGTGGCCTCTGCCGGCAACCTGCCACTGGGGTACTGTCCCCAAAACACCATTCTCCTCCTGCCAGCCCTCTGATGCTAACCTAAAATCCTGCATCCTGACTCTTTAAGACTTCTTACCATCTGCCCTTGCCCTCCCGGGACCAATTTATTCCCCACGATCTCCCAACACAAAGCCTCTGTTGAATGCAGAGTGGGGTAGGGCTAGATGCCAGCCGGTGCGCCATGGTGCCAGGTCAGGGTTCCCTGGAAGGCCCGAGGAGGGAGCACCCTTCCCCCCCCCCACGCAGGTCACCTCGGAGTCGCTGCTGTTGGAGGAGTCTTCCTCTGCAGACGTGTCAGTGGGCTTTGAGCGGAACCAGCTGAACCAGCCAAATCCGGAGCTCTGGGAGGGAAAGCGGATGTGAGTGGGCTGTGGGTTGTCCTGCGAGTGAGCCCACCCAAGGGAGACGGGTGGACAGCCAGGGACACAGCAGAGTCCAGCCCCTCAGGTCCTGCACCACCACTTCAGAAGGATGGACAGGAGGAGAGCGAGTCCCCACCTTGGTGGCCTCTTTCTCATCTCCTAGCTTTTCTCTGGGCGCAGTGTTTTGGAAGGATTCCTTGTCCGCTTCATCCGAGGATGCCTTCTCGTCCCTCTGGGCTGAGACAGTGGAGCTCGCGGAGAAACTTCGCGCCCTGGAGGCCAGTGGGGCCTGGAACTAAAGAAAAAAAAGCAAATATTCATGTAGCACTTGACAGGTTACAAAGCACATCTCCACACAGTCTCTCACCTGCCCTGCACACGCAATCCGGGCATGGTCTCAGGGGATCGGATCTTACTGCGGAGGAATAAGGCTGAGCCATGAAAAATGACGTGCAGAAGGTCTCAGAGTGAGGCTGGCCCCAAACCCGGCATTGTCCCTAGCCTTAGGGAGCTTGATCTGCTGTGTCAGCTCTCCGGGACTATGCCAAGGCCTGGAACGGGGTGCAGAAGCTCAGCTAGAAATGAAGGCCTGGAAACGCCCCCATGGAGACCCCGAAACCCAGCAAGCCTTCCTCATCTTAGAGTTCATTTCCAACCAGATCTACTCAAGAGCAGCTGGGAACCTGTGTGCCACAGGGGGGCAGGATGGCCTCTTAATATTATACCTTTCTTTTTTTCTTTCTCTGTGTGTGTGTGTGAGAGTGTGTGTGTGTGTGTGTGTGTGTGTGTGTGTGTGTGTGTGTTACTGAGGATTGAACCCCAGGGGCATTCTACCTCCAAGCCATACCCCCAGCCCTATTTTTTTTTTTGAAACAGGATGTTGCTAAGTTGCCGAGAGCCCTGCTGAGTTGCTGAGACCTGGTTTCAAATCTGTGATCCTCCTGTCTCAGCCTCCCAAGTACTGTGATGACAGGCGTGCACCACCACGCCTGGCTTTACCTTTTTTTTTCTTTATTGTGGAAAAATAGCATAAAGCTCAGCATTTTACATTTAAGCTCGCAACTCAGGGGCATTAAGTGCGTTCACACTGTCGGGCAACCCTCAGCACCAGCCCACTCCCGCCCTTTTCATCCTCCCCAACAGGAACTCTGCCATCCAACACTGGCTCCCTGCTGCCCTTTCCCCGCCCACGGTCGCCTCTGTTCTGTCCTACCTCTTGTCTCTACGAGTTTGCCGACTCTAGGTATCTTGTATAAGTGGAATCGTACAACATATCGCCCTTTCTGGTTATATTTACATGTTGTACTCTCAATAAAGCATAATTGGTACAAACTTTGGGAAACACTTTGGCAAAATATGGATAAAGCATTTTTCATTCTAATGAGCTGAGTATTTATGATGTTCCAAGCACTCTAAGTGCTTTATAGATAGTGATCCGTTTAATCCTTACAACAGTTCTCTGAAGTAGGTCCCATTATTATCATCTCATTTTTACATATGAGAAAACTAAGGCACAAAAAGGTTAAGCCACCTAAGGTCGCACAGCCAGTAAATGGCAGAGAAAGGGTTTTCACCTATGCAGTCTGGCTTTCCTTCTAAGAATGTCTCCTATTTGAATAGGTCAAGACATAGACAAGAGCTTATATACTAGGATGGCCATCACGTGTGTTATTTGAGAGAAAGACGGGGAAAGGAGAGAGGGTAGAAGGGAGGAGGTAGAGAGAAGGAGGAGGCCTTTTTCTCAGCCTCTTCCCTATTGCCCCTTGATCAGTGATTCCCTTGCTCTTCCTCGATTACGCCAAAGGTGTCCCCTTTAGGGTCTTTGCTGTCACTGTTCCCTCTGCCATGAATCTTGCTCCCTGGACGGCCACGTGGATCTTGCCACACTCCATTCTAATCTCCACCCGATGGTCCGCTCAGAGGCACCTTGCTTGACCACACCCTAAGGCAAAACCCCTCACGTAGAGTTGTTCATTTCTAACCACCTCCACCAGCTGTAAGCACATGAGTGTCCCCAGCCCCACTCCAGAGCCTGGGACACTGCGGGTCTCAGCAAACACCTGTGGATAAATGGCACCATGTTCACACAATGAATTCTGTCATACCAATATTAAAAATCATATATATGGGAAGCTGAGACAGGAGGATCGCAGGTTTGAAACCAGGCTCAGCAACTTAGCAAGGCTCCCAGCAACCTGGTGAGAACCTGTTTCAAAGCAAAAAAAACTAAAAGGACGGGAGTGTACCTAGAAGGTAGAATGCCCCTGGGTTCAATCCCCAGTACCACTAAATAAGTAATATTTGTGATAGAAATAGAAAGCCTTCTTATATAATGTTCAACAACAAATAGGAAGTAAGGCTTTATGTACACATTTTTAACCATTTAAAAGCATATGTGGTGTGTGTGTGTGTATATTCACATACATATGTGTATATGTACATATATAACATATACTGAAAAATAATAGCAGGGAGGAACCAAAATATTTGGCTGTGGGGTTTTTGAGTAATGTTTGTTTAGTTCTTTATATGGTCCTTCATTTTTTTATTTTTCTTTAACAATCATGTAGTACTTTTTCGGTAGGAGAAAAAAGGTAGTAAAACACGAAAGCTTTTAAAGACTCATAGCCCCATCAGTATGTGAAAAGGCCACATGATGCAACGCTCCGGCAACACTGTGGAGCGTCCTCACTTGGCATCAAAGTTGCCCACTGTGGAGGGCGGGTGCACGCAAACCGCAGCTAGGTGGCATGACTAATTCAACCTGGTCACCTCCAACACCTGACAGTCTAACCAAGGAGAAAAGACACAAGCAGGAACTGTCACAGGCTCCATACATCTTTCTTTGACATGAAGCAAGATAAAAGTTAAAATAAGAAAATAAGTATCAGGAGTCTCTGGCGGTGGGGCAGAGTATGGTGAGCATTTATGTAGCATTACAAAGAGGCTGAAGCCAGGCATGGTAGTGCATGCCTGGAACCCCAGTACTTGGGATTACAGTACTGAGGCTGAGACAGGAGGATTGTAGGTTTGAGGACAACCTCAGCAATTTAAGGAGACCCTGTTTCAAAATAAAAAGTAAAGTAGGGCTGGGGGTATAACTCAGAGGCATTCTACCCATGGGAAAGAAGAAGAATGTAGAAAGAAAGAAAGTAGAATATGCCCAAAGAAAGAAGAAGAAAAAGGAGGAGAACGAGGAAGAGGAGGAGGAGGAAGAAAAAGAAGAAGAAGCCAGGCCTGTAATACCAGTACTTGGGAGGCTGAGACAGGAGGATCACAGGTTTCAAGGCCAGCCTCAGCAACTTAGTGGACCTATTTCAAAATAAAAAGGGCTGTGGGTGTAGCTCAGAGGTAGAATGCCCCTGAGTTCAATCCCCAGTACCAAAAAAGAAGGAGGAGGAAGAGGAGGAGGAGGAGGAGGAGGAGGAGGAGGAGGAGGAGCTGGCGGTGATGGCTGAGAGGGGCAAAGATCCAGGAGGCCAATGGTACCATCTCTGCTGCTCCCACCTCCCAGGGAAACAGGTGGGTGAGACTGCACATATCAAGAACACAGCCAGGCCGGGCGTGGTGGCGCACACTTGTAATCCCAGTACTTTGGGAGGCAGAGACCGGAGGATCCGGGTTCGCGGCCAGCCTCAGCTCGCTCTCTCTCTCTCTCTCTCTCTCTCTCTCTCTCTCTCTCCCTAGTGAGGCCCTCCGCAACTTCGTGAGACCCGGTTTCAAAATAAAGTATTAAAAAATAGGGCCGGGGGCGTAGCGCGGAGGTAGAATGCCCCTGGGTTCAATCCCCGGTACCGCAAAAAAAAAAAAAAGAACACAGCCCCCTCCCAACCCCCCAGGGTAGTATGCAAGGAGACAAGGGGAGAGAAGGCACCATGGGAGAGAGGGCTGCCGCTGCCCAGGAGGCACGTGCGTGAGGCTGAGAGACCGGGCCGTGGGTGAGAAGCCAAGCGTGGAGTGAGCACGACCACCCGCCACGCCCTGTCCTCTCACCTGAGCTGTGGAAATGGCCTCCGGATCATCAGGAGGTGGGGCGTTTTCTTGGGACACTGTGTTCTCTCCTGCAGCAGCAAACAGGAACAGACAGTCATGTGACCTGTGCTTTCCCACCCAGCCTGGAGCAGGGTGACGGAGCAGCAGAGCGGCCAGGGCTCAGGGCCCGTGGCGGCAAGCAGACAGTGGGTGCAAAGCCCCTGAATCCCAGCCACCCCAGCTCACACTGGCCGACCCCGCTCCACCCCCTACACACCCAGCTCCATCCTTAGGAATGTGGGGAATGGGCACAACATGCTAGATCACGGGGATCCCCACCCTGCCCTCCATCTTGGCCGGGGCCTCATCTTAGAAGGTCTAAGACTTGACCCTCCTCCGTGGGTCCCTGCACCTCCCAGGCATCACTCAGCACTGCTCCCCAGCTCCAGCCCCTGCTGTCTTGAGGCCCCAAGGAGCCTCAAGAAACACCCAGGACCAGGACAGAAACGCAGGCTCCTGCCACAGTGCCCAACGGCAAGCTCTGGGGTGCAGGCCAACTTCAGGAAGAAGGTTCAGCCTGTGCTATGGTCCACGTGAGACACAGGGGGCGCTGTCTACCTCTCCACTCTGCAGTATCTCCCTGGAAACTATGCAATCCAAGGAGCCAGGAGGGGCTGCGTTTGTCCTGCTCTACTGGTCCCCATGAATGGCAGCTGGCCTGGCAGGGGACTAGCCTGTCATGTAGGCGAAGGCTAAAGGCCCAGCACAGAGGCTGAGGAGGAGTCGGGAAGGAGCGTACCCACCACCTGTGTCTTCACCGGCTCCAACCACACTTCCTCCGACTGTCCCAGACCTCCCTCACCTGCCTCCTCCGCGCCAGGACTCTGTCCCAAGCTGTCCAGCCTGGCTGGCAGGTCTTACCTGGGGCAGCGTGTATCTGTGGTGTTTCCTCCCAGCCCCTGCCTCCAGGAGCCCCTGTCACCGCTAAGCTGCCATTGCCACTGCCACCACTGGTCCCTGGAAGACGGGGATCAGGAACGGAGTAGAGAGGCACTGGAGTCTCCACGGGTCCTGGGCCTCCTCCCACCAGGGAGGCGCCCAGCTGCAGGGGGACAGCCTGAGCGGGGCTGGGCTGTGCAGGCCACGCGGCTGAGTGGTACCCAGGGGCGTCTGAGTAGCCTTGATGTCCCGAAAGATCCTGGTAGGAAGTGTCTAAGGACCAAAGGCAAAGAGGAAGAAGTCAGAGCTGGAACGTGGCATCTGCACACCGGTCACACCAGAAACCTTCCCGCTCTCGTCCTCTTTGGAAAGCGGTCACAGGGACCGGCTGCCGGATGTGGCTTCCGCTAATGTGATGATAGGCAGGTTGCAACTGTGACACCTGTCACTGCTGTTTGCAGACTTGGCCCCCTGGCTTCCTGGTACCATCTCTGAACCCTGCTTGGGAGGGCAGAAATCCCCATCCCATCTAACTCTGCCCCTCTTCATTTCTGGATAAACTCGTTCTCCACTAAGGAGCTCTGAATGGGCTTGGGTATTGGAAACTTAGAGAACTTCCGGTTAAAAACCCAAATCAGACTTAGAAATAATGGCGTTGCTTGGAAAAAATCAGAACACATTTGCCCCGGACGGGACCTTGCGGATGAGATGAACTAAGATGTGGATGTTTGAAATGACTGGCCCGGTGTCATGGGGCTGGGGCTCTGTCAGGCAACAGCAGATGGGGCTGTGAGGAAGAGGCCGTCCAGAGACACCAGCCAGGCTCTCCTCCAGCAGGCTCCTTCACGGCCCCTGCTGTGCACCGCCAAGCCCAGAGACTGAATGCCAGGCCCTCCCTCCACCCTTCCCTTTGCTCATCCCTGAAAGAAGTGCAAAAGGCTGAGACGGCCGGAAGGGCAGAGATGAGCACCCTCCCCACCCCATCAACTGGGGAAACGCGGAGTTCGTAGGGGTATAAGCCTGCAGAGCAGCCACTCAGAGGCCTCCTGAGGGAGGAGTAGGGGTGCCGTAAAAACACTTTGAAACCCATTTTACAGTTATATGGCAGCTGTCAGCTCAAAAATCTTCAGAGCTTCCAATGTCCCCAGTAGTAGCATATGATACAGATAACCTACAATGTCCAGCCTCAAGAAACTTATCAGGCCGGGGAGAAGGTAAATTAACATAGGTGGGACAATGAGCTAGCTATCAACGCAATGTGTAAAATGTTCAGGTATTTAAAAACCAGGAGTGTGAGACAGGAACTCTCACGGTGCAGGGATTTAGGAGTGTCCGGCAAGAGCACAGGCAGCCGGTGCCTGGACCAACGGGTCAGGTTTGCATGGACCAGGAAGTACCCTGGGAAGGGAAGGGTGAGTATTTCCTAAATTACTTTATCTTGCCGAGCGTGGTGGCGCATGCTTGTAATCCCAGTACTTGGGAGGCTGAGACCGGAGGATCTCAGGTTCGCAGCCAGCCTCAGCTACTTAGCGAGGCCCTCCGCAACTTAGTGTGACCCTGTTTCAAAATAAAGAATAAAAAAATAGGGCTGAGGGTGTAGCTCAGAGATAGAATGCCCCTGGGTTCAATCCCCAGCCCCACGAAAAATAAATAAATAATTTTATCTTGTGTGTAGTCAGACCCCGAGTGTCTGTGCAGCGTTGGGTACCTGTTGTTGTTGTTATTGTTCCTCCAGCTTCTGAAATGTCTGAGCGAGCAGAATGAGGGTCCCCAATGTCTCCTGTTGCCTTTTGCTAGGTAAAATAAAATGAAATCCTTTTCAGCAGCACAAAGAAAACAAGAATGGGGAACAAGGTGGTTGGGGAAAAAAAATTTAGTCCACAAGAAAAGTCCAGCGAGAGAGACCAGGTAAGGGAGCCTGGGCTGTGTGCTCAGGGCTGAGTCACAGGGATGGGCCGCTCCCGGGGCTCCAGCTCTGCTCAGAGCCGGCAGATGAGGCCACAGGCCAGCTTCACCCATGCACCCCCATCCTCCCCCAGAGCTGGGGGCAAATGAAAGGAATTAAAGGCCTCCGGATCTGCAGCAGAGGGAGGGAGAAAAGACTTGCGTGAGCTTTAAAAAATCCACTTTGTCCTTTCTTCCGAGTGGAAGAAAGAACGAATGTGGGGGAGGCCCTGCTCCAATTACCGCTCTGATTAAGGCCAGCAGCTTTTGCGATCGTCAGAACAAAAAGGGAAGGCCGGAAGTCTTTCAAGCAATTGCCCTACATTACATGAAAGTGACGCGAGTCCACTGTGATCCATTGTTCCCAGCAGAGACAGGGAGGCTTTGATGGTCATAAAACATATTCTCTAGGTGCTCCGAGAAGGGTGGCAAGGGCATTTTGGAAGAGCGCCCCCCTGTGTCACATGCAAGCATAGGAAAACATTTGGCGAGAAGGAGGGAGCCCCACTCTTCCTAGAGGGGCCTGGGCTTCCTCCATCCCTTGGTGAGTGAGGGGCCTTGCAGTGTCTGCTCTATGTCCAGGTGCATGAAGAGGGAAATCCAGGGCTGCCTGCCCTCCTCACCTGCAGCTCTGTGAGCTGTCCCCGCAGCTGCACTAGCCAGTCTGGCTCCACGTCCCTGTCCCCACGGCGTCTTTCTAAGGCCAGAGGATCTGACAGCTTCAGCTTCTCTGAGAGCTATGCAGGGTTTCCAGAAAGATCAGGGGCAGAAAGTAAGAGAAGAGCAACAAGAGAGAAAAAAACAGACATGGGAAGACCATGGGGGAAAGAGGGAAAGAGAGAGCCGTCATTCACTGGCAAATTAGATCACAAAGAATGAGAAATAGCCAATTCAGCAGACATCCTGCCTTTTCTCTATAAACAATTTGCCATTTTGATGTTAGATTCTAAATAAAAGATGGGGAGAAACAGGGACTGCTTTACTCCTCTATAAAGTGTCTTCTCTGTGCGAGGCTCCTCAAAGTACAGTGTACCTGGGAGTCACCCAGGACCTGGTTAAAAATGCTAATTCTGATTTCAGAATTCATCTGCTTCTGATTAGATCGCTGGGTGGAGCCTGAGGTCTGCATGTCTAACAGGCCTCCAGGTGGCTGATGCCACGTTGCTGTTCTTTAAGCCTTTATTCCATTATGATGTCCCCAAACTTTAATCAACCCTGGATCCCTGAGGTCCTTGCAATCAGCAACCTGTTGGCAGAAATTCCAGGGTATGGGGGCTCAGTACCACCAATTTTACTGGTTACAAAATCCAACACTTGGGCCTCCTCTAAAGCAAAACAGAAATTTAAGGATAGGCTGCGTCTTTACTCTCTAGCTAATGGATTTTTCCTCAATTAATTGGAAAAAAAAAACCATTTGCCTGATTGTTGTTTTCTTCCCCAGGAACTAGGGGTTGATATGTTTTTGTTGTCTTTCTAAATGCATCCCACATGTGATAAAATATTCCATGCATTTAAAAGCATTTTAATAAGGTTCATTTCCTGTTTTAATCACTAAAGTATATTTTCTAAGCCCGATTTTCGTAATTAGAACAGCTCACCATAGCACGCGGTTTTACTGTACCAGAAAAGCAGATGCATGAATAAATTTCTCAAGGAGCACGCGCCTGGTTTCCAGGCCCCCAGTTCCCAGCAGCCCCCGCCCGGCGCATCCTCCTGTGTGCAGGGCGGGTCTCTGCTTATCACATCGGGACACGCACATGAGGTCAAAGACAGCCGTGGGCTCCGATTTTGCAACATGCTCAAAGAAGATGAAATGTGGAGTCTAAGCTGCTCTACAATGTCTTCCTCTGAACACGGAAGATAAAACACCTGCAGAGAACCCTTTGAGACGCTCACCTTGATGAGCTCCACTAATAGCACGGGGTGACTGCTCTCTCGCTGGCTCAGGACCGCCGCACCAATGGCTTCACAGTAATGCAGGGCCTGGGACGCCAGGCCATAATCTGCCAGACGGGAAGCATAAAGGAGCTTATACACCTGCAAAGAGGAACGGGGCAGGTGACGAGTCCACCCAGGCAGGGACAGAGAGAGAGAGAAACGTAGATAAGACTTCTTGGAAGTCAGCTGACTGCCAGCCTCTGCTAACTCTGGCATCCAAATATCAAGGGCTCTGTGCCATTTGGGGCATTTATCTGCGTATGGGCACAACTCGCAATCCAGCCTGTGGTTCCTGCATTATAGAGGACAGGATGGGTCCACGTCGGCTCATCTGCCCAAGCCCAGGTCATTGTGGAAAGGCACTGGTGAACTCACCCAGCAGCCCACGTCCCCAGAGGGCCTGGTGCACATGGAGCACAGCACCAGGGCACATAGGAAGGAGCAAAGACGGACCCTGGAGCAAAGCTGGGCAGGGAGTGTGGACAAATGCAGGTACGCTTTCCCGGAAGCGTGCGTGCGTGGCAGGGGGAGATGGGCATGAGGATTTGGTGTTGGATAGACCCACGCGCATCCAAGCGCCATGCTAGGCATGGAGCAGTGGACTAGGTACCTCAACTGTGTGCTTCTGTTTCCTTACGACAGCATGGGAGTGATAATACCCCCTCCCCCTTGGCTGTTGTGAGGATTAAATGAGATAATCCATAGAAAGTACTTAGAACAAACGGTATGCAAGAGAAGTGAGCCAATACTGTGTGACCCCGCTGAGCCTCAGTTTCCTCTTTTGTAAAAGGAGTGGGAGGTAGGTAATCATGTCTACCCACAGAATTAGAAATAATATATGAGAGGCTGGCACAGTGGCACACGCCTGTCATCCCAGGAACTTAGGAGGCTGAGACAGGAGGATCGCAGGCTTGAAGACAGCCTGGCAACTTAGCAAGACTCTGCTTCAAAATAAAAAATAAACGCCGGGCGTGGTGGCGCACGCTTGTGATCCCAGTACTTTGGGAGGCGGAGACCGGATGATCCGGGTTCGCAGCCAGCCTCAGCGCTCTCTCTCTCTCTCTCTCTCTCTCTCTCTCTCTCTCCTTAGTGAGGCCCTCCACAACTTCGTGAGACCCGGTTTAAAAAAAAAGTATAAAAAATAGGGCCAGGGGCGTAGCGCGGAGGTAGAACGCCCCTGCATTCAATCCCCGGTACCGCAAAAAAATAAATAAATAAATAAATAAATAAATAAATAAATAAATAAATAAAAAATAAAAGGGACTGGAAGTGTAGTTCAGTGCTAGAAAGCCCCTGGGTTCAATCTCCAGTACCACAAAGGAAGGAAGGAAGGAAGGAAGGAAGGAAGGAAGGAAGGAAGGAAAGAAGGAAGGAAGGAAGGAAGGAAGGAAGGGAAGGCAGGCGGGAAGGAAGGCGGGAAGGCGGGAAGGCGGGAAGGCGGGAAGGCGGGAAGGCGGGAAGGCGGGAAGGAAGGAAGGCAGGAAGGCAGGAAGGAAGGAAGGAAGGAAGGAAGGAAGGAAGGAAGGAAGAGAGAAATGATACA